>JANHGO010000075.1:9297736-9341406 GCA_024606505.1 Aquila spilogaster
AACTGAAAACATCAGTGTGTTATCAACATTCTTCTCATACTGAACTCAAAACATAGCACCCTACCAGCTACTAGGAAAACAATTAACTCTATCCCAGCTGAAACCAGGACACACTGAAAATCTTACTCAAAGTGACTACTCCAAGTGTACACAAAAAGCATCTAATGATGGTATTTGGGTACTGTCCTAACTATAGGAGAGGTCAAACTGAGCTGAATAGAACTGTTCATGTTATTAAATTTAACAGTAATAGAAACGCTTCACTAAATGGGGAGCTTATTGCCAGAATTTCATCCAGAACCTTGAATACCGATACTGTGTTTTTCTGACTCCCATGCTTTAAAAAAAGCCAGCGTAAGACGTAGATAAATATAGGCAAACAGATGTAAATAACCTGTCCAAGTATTTTCTGAAAGTACCTTCTTTGTACAGTATGCCAGAATCAGCTCCCGAGCATGTGTTTTATAAAGGATATGATACCTCATGAATTTAAGTTAACTACTGTTAGTGACTAGGATGAAAATTCTGCAGGGCAGGTTATCTGCCTATCATAATTTGACAGCAGCTACTGTCACAGACTATGTACTGGAGTAGCTAAAATTTGGGCCAGATGTCAGTTTTTATGCTCCTACAGTAGTTTTGCCTCATGAAGATCCTTACATGCCCTTATGATATTCAGTGAAGTTCATTTATTTCAAGCCAGTGCAATATCAAGTACTCAGTCACTGATTCCAATTAAATCTCTGCTTAAAACCAACTCTTTCCACTCATCTTCCATTCTTCTTGCTCTTTCTTTCATTACTTCACTTACAAACAGAAAATAAACTGTTCATTGTTATTGAACCAAACTCTTGTAAAGCACAGTGACATTGCAGCAGTATCTGTGAATGATTTAAAAACACACTTAATATATTTTACTGTGCGTAATGCCATGGAGCCTTGACATTTAGATATTAGTGTAACGCAAATAATAAACAGTAATACAGAAGTGTGATTAAAATTGAAACACCAAACAGTGCATTATACAAATGTAAAAAAGAAAAGAAAAGGTGGTTTAGGTAGTAAACAAGGACACAGGAAAATCCATCCGGAGTCAAAGATAAGTATACTTAAAACCATAAAATTACCTTGTGTCAAAACTAATTGAGGGAAGCAGCTCGTCACTAATGCAATTGTGCTTTAATAATCGAGATGGCATCTACATGAGCCTGTGAGAAAGGCAGCTCTACAAGACATAAATGAAAACTTTTCAAGAGATTGGGTTTATTCTCTCAGCTATTTGTGTTGTGCATCAAGCTGAAATAATTGGACGCATCGTTTCAAAACATACAGTTTCTGCTTGAGTGGGTAGGAGGACCCTCCTGTAGTTCAGGGTAACCCACAGTCTGTTCTGAGGACCTTCAAAATTCACCAGGTGGTCCCCTGAGAAACAACCCATGTCATCTCATCTCCTAGCTCTTTTCTACTCCAAATTTATACAGTCTGTCAAGGCTGTCAATGTGAAAGCCATTTAGATGTTGTCTTGTTTTGCATTTCTTACTCTAAAATGTTCCAGAAATGAATCCACTATCTCTGAATAGAGAATCGGTCTAAGAATTGGCAAGGACTTCATTTCAACTTTTATTAAGGGCTTATCAAGTAAAAAGGACTGGAACAAAAAAGAATAAAATATTTTATTTCCCCGCCCTCCACCTAGTCTGAATGACAGTCCTTTTGAGGTCAGTATTGCTTAAGCCTGTAAAATGAAAGCACTACGAATCACAATCAAATAACTGTCAGGCGCCCTATTAAATTTCATTCAATTCCATACAAAATCTTAAGGGACCATTGCTATCTTCCAATTTAGACAAAGATTAAATAAAAGCTGATCAAAGATTTATAGAATTCTAAAGTGATACTAAACACAATGTGCTATGCCTGGAAAGCTTTCTCTGGTACAATGGAGTTAGAAGTGGTCTGCTTTAATGGTTTTATTTAAGCACCACTTTTCATTGGAGGAAAAAATCAGCGGTTTACAATCACCTCACCTAATTAAAATCTCATAATTCACAGTCTAAATCAAGTTTACACTAATGCTAGGATTCATATCATTGGCCAGGTGGAATAAAAATCAATAACAACCTCAACAAAAGAGGTAACATTACCTGTTTTTTTTTAATTCAGAAAAAAGCCAAAGCTCCACTTTTGTTGCGTTTCCAGACTAGCAATTTTTAGCCTATCTGCCATCAAAGAAATGTACAGGTAAGCTAAGAAATTCTCCTAAGTGCAGGTAGTAACGGTAGTTACTAGAGTGTCTGTTTTCACCACTATAATATAGCTGGGTTCTATCCACCTATGGTGAAGTACGACATGCAATCACTACCCCACTATATTAAAAATATTAACAGGGAAGAGAAAGAAGAAATGAGAATAGAAATGTGCATTAACACAGAGAAGTTGCTTCATATTTTCTTTTCTTGCTGCTGAAGGAAAGAACTAAATAGGAAGAGTCACAAGCAGAGAAGAGTCTGCCTTACACATTTAGATAGAAAGCTCTTAAAAATGTGTTTATTTGTTTTCAAGGCAACCAGGTTCATTATAAACTGAGTGCTTTGTAAAGTGTTCCAGTGTTCAGCTACTACAGAAAACATACTCTGTAAGAAAGATTTCAGCCTAAGGCTTAGCAAGAAATTTATGACTCTGAACATAAATTCAGAATTCTTCTGTGATAGAAACTCTTGAGAGTCAATATACAATTCTAGCAGACATACTGATTTCTGGAAAGGTTTTAATGATATGTAACTCAGAGAATACTTTCACTGTTTCCTATATTTGGTCTACTTTCTTCTACTGGGGCTCTTTGCAACCTTATCTGAATACCCACAGAACACTTTTGTTAGTGAGGTGATGCTGACTGCTTCACTACTGGTGACTAAGTGTACCTAGAAATGTGGATCTATATTTACTGAAAAATCAAACATAGGACAAAGATGCAAAACTCAGATCCTCCCATACCTTCTTGACATTGGTGCAGTCTCACTGACCCCAGATAGATGTGAAAGCAAAGGCAAAATTTGCAACACAAATGCCAAACAACAGCACTTGTGACTCCTACAAGTTGTGGTATTTCAAAATCACTTTCAGATCCGAAAAGGAATATAAAGCAAGATATCAACTAAGCCATCCTTCTGTTAGCGGTCCATGTAGTTTTCCATATTTCTAAATACACTTGGCACAAAATCATAAGGAGTACTGTCGATGACCGTGTTCATATATTTTAGTGTTTACATACATTTTTTTTTATATATATATATATATATGTATAAAAGGTTATTCTGTTATCTATACATGATAAACCTAAACCAGGCTCCTGTGAAGGCAATTCATAAATGTCCACCACAAGGAAAAAGACAAGAAAGTCCTTTACAATAAGCATGTTTATTTTTTATTAACAAGTTCAAACTGAGAACCTTTTACCTCTACTCAGTAACATCAGAGGTACTTAAGCCAATAGCCTTTTGTCATGCACTTAAAAAAGGAAGATGTAAAGTAAACTGAAACATAACAAGAATCATTGCCTGCTGATCACAACTTCAGTGTTGGTGTGACTAATTCCTTGTGATACTACTTGAAATACATGATTCAGGATGAATTCTGGAGGGGCAAGGTAGCTGTATGGAGAGATGGATTAAACAGCAGTTAACAGGCTTTCTTGTGTATCATTTCAAATAATCATTTTGGTCATTTTTTTAGGATTAGCAGAGATCAAGATTCAAGAGCAGCATATTAAAAAGTAAGAGCAGCAAAATGAAGTGAAAACACATTGTATGCCACTCATTTATCTGCAGAAGATTTTCTTTCATTTCTTCCCTTAATGCAGGATCTTCTCACTAACGTTAAGCATGTGAATTGTAAGTACTTCTGGAACATGTTAATTTCCAACTGTCAGTGCCACAGAAATCTCTCTGCCAGCCCCTCTGATGGGACTCATGTCTGAAGAAGGAGCTCCATCTGAATTCAGTACACTAGGATGGTTTAATATTCCTTTTTTGGAACATCTCCAAGGAAACAGTTAGAGATGAATAGAAATGAGACAAGAATTGGGAAATCCCATCTTCCAACTTCTGTTGCTAAGAGCCATCTTACAAGCCAGAAGAAAAACAAATACAACAACCAAACTCTCAAAAAAATCAGGACATACATATGGTGGGAATTTGGGTTAAAAATGCACATGCCACGATTTTCCTCCTTCTGGGGAATGAGGGATGAAGTTCTGTTATCTGGGCCTGACACAGGCAGTCCTTTTTTCTCATCATCTGTTTTTGTCTGTGCGAAAAGATTTAGAAGACTCCTAAATTTTCCTTTCTACTGTCTCTTGGCCTCGGGCAGTATGGGGCCTGTTACTGCCCAAAACCAGGAAAAAGACATACAGAAATTGTCATTTATATTACAGAGAAGAAAAGCCTATCCTTAATCCAGCACTTGGTGGCCACAGAGAAATGATACACAGAGAAAAAGCCTGCTTCTCCTTTTCATCTGGCACCTTTCCCAAGCTAGCTGTCCCTCCTATACCTCAGTTTCACCCAACGCATTCCTTGTATATCCTTTTATAACATACATATTGGATGGGTAAGCAGAGGAAGAACCAGTGATACAATAGCAAAGGTAGGTGAATTCTACTTTGGCCTAATTCTGAGGCAATAAATAATGCATTTACTCTCAGCAATATCACTGGTCATGAACCCTTCTGTTCTCTTACCATTATTAGTGCTGTTCCTTGCAAAGAAATGCCATTTTACCACATGATTTCCCAGTTCCTACCTCAGTTTCGGAAACAGCACTCAGCAAAACCACACCTTGAAACCTTTACCCATTTTTGAAGTTTAACCCTATTATACAGACCTTAATCTGAGTTTCTGGAACATTCACATGGCAATGCTGGGAACCTACTGAAGAGGGCCAAATCAGTTTGAAAATGGGCTCTTGGTCTAATATATGGACAGGCAGGATTAATCACAGTTAAACAACAGGGGTCACACTTTAATAGAGCAATCTTTCTTTGTTTCATCAACACTGCCCACTATTCGATGAGCAAATACCTTGAAATTAAGCCAATATAACCTACATGGAAAACTTGGTATTAACTCTTTAGACAAATTAAAAGTCAGCACCTGATGAAATTACCTGTGTTCTCAACCTGTGCTTTTTCACAGCTACCAAATTTCTGAGCTCACGTAAATAACTTCTATTTCTCTTCACTTTTGGAATATATAAAAAAAGAAACATTTGCTTTTTTTTACGCTGATTTTGTATTTAGAACGAAGAACTGACAGAAAAAAATCTGAAATGGAAATTAAAGTGCATAAACACCACATTCATGTCCATTAGGAAAATAAATTTAGTCCTGAAACCTTTACAGGTGTCCTGGTTTCAGCTGGCATAGACTTAGTTTTCCTTCTAGTAGCTGGTATAGCGTTATATTTTGGATTCAGTATGAGAAGACTGTTGATAACACACTGATGTTTTCAGCTGTTGCTAAGTAGTGTTTATACTAAGTCAAGGATTTTCCAGCTTCTCATGCCCAGCCAGCAAGAAGGCTGGAGGGGCACAAGGAGTTGGGAGGGGACACAGCCAGGGCAGCTGACCCAAACTGGCCAAAGGGGTATTCCAGACCATGTGATGTCATGCCCAGTATATAAACTGGGGGGAGTTGGCCTGGGGCGGATCACTGCTCGGGAACTAACTGGGCATCAGTTGGTGAGTGGTGAGCAGTTGCATTGCGCGTCACTTGTTTTGTATATTCCAATCCTTTTATTATTATTGCAATTTTATTATTATTATCATTACTAGTTTCTTCCTTTCTGTTCTATTAAATTGTTCTCATCTCAACCCACAAGTTTTACCTTTTTCCTTCTGATTCTCTCCCCCATCCCACTGGGTCGGGGGGGAAGTGAGCGAGTGGCTGCATGGTGCTTAGTTGCTGTTTGGGGTTAAACCATGACAACAGGACAACGTATTTATTAAAAGGCTTATACAAAAAAGAAATATTTTGTATTTTTTGGTCCAAAGCTATTTGAAGGATGAAAACTATACTGTAAAAAGACCATGACACATTTCTAAGTAATTTTTGACAAATCAGACAAACGCTATGAATTACTTTAAAATAATAGCATATGAATTGAAGTAGAAAGCCTTAGTTGGGCTTAAACATACTGACATTGCTTTCTTTTTGTTTGAAAGTGAAGTAGAATAACGTATTTGTTTATTTAATTATTTATAATTAATAAAACCAGTTGTAGAAACAGACACTCTGTAAAATCAAAGTAGCCTCCTTTTTAAAGCATGCTCTTCAATTTTCTACAAAGCAGTCTGAGATCTGTGCAGGGACCTGCTTTTCAGCAAACGCTGAGTGTTAGACATGACTGAGCCATTTTATTTGTTTCCTATTTTTAAAAGATAACTTCATAAGATTGTTTAGCAATTATTTTCAAATTGAACTTCTATTCTCTGAATATTTTGCTTTATGCATATAATCTTGCATCAACATTTCTGCCACTTGTGGCACTTTTTTTTTAATCAAAGTCCTTCTTTTCACATGAAAATGAAACTTTTGAATCCCTATTGACAAACTAAGAGCTTATTGAAAACATAAAAAATTCCAAAGAACCAAAGAATGTTTAACAGAAAATGGCATCTATAAAGGACAAAGAAGCCAGTCGCTTGGTAGCTAAGACATGTGACAGACCCATGGGCAGCTTCAAAGCTGCTACGATGATGCATCTGCCAAGCAGGCAGCTGCTCCTGCTAGACAATCTTCTTTGTGACTTGGCATCCAGGTCTTGTGCTTGCCATTCAAAAGCAACAGAAAGAGTCACAGGATACAGGATGGTAGCTACCCCTTCATGTAACATACAACATCTGTAAAAATCCCTGTGGAGAGATAGTGGGTCCCGTGGGAAGCGACACTTTTGCTCTAAAATGCTGATGCAGTTGTTTGCAGGGGGGAAATGCAAACTGAAAAACAAATTTATCGTAAGAGCTCCTTTGTCCTCCCGATAAAGTGTCTCAGGACTCACAAAAGCTCCTGTGGCATAAAGTACTATTTTCAGTATTTTGAAGACAACTAAGGTACCAAAGATTAGATGGTTCAGGAAAGGTCACAGAGGTCATCTGAGGGAGTGAGGATTCAAGTATGTCTCCCCAGAAACAAGCCTGACATGGTGCTTAATAGATCATCCCTTCTTCCCTACAAAGGATAGATAATTTCTATATATAGCAAGAGGTTTGCCATACAGCAACCATCAGGAATGAAACCATTACAACTAAGTTAAATTATAGTTGCACAGAATCTCATCTTAAAAGCCTTTCACAGTTTTAATGAAGGATCATGTATTTCCTAGATATTATATTTTACACCATTCTATACAATATTAAAGCAAATCCATAATTTACTATTACATTCTGTAAGATGATTCCGAGAAGTTAGCCTCTTCTCTCAAACCTTAAAGAATTTAATAGTAAGAGTAGGCCTGATTTGATTG
This sequence comes from Aquila spilogaster, assembly GCA_024606505.1. Lineage (NCBI taxonomy): Eukaryota > Metazoa > Chordata > Aves > Accipitriformes > Accipitridae > Aquila > Aquila spilogaster. Next base: position 9,305,257 of record JANHGO010000075.1, read on the forward strand.
CTTCAGGCTTATATATGAATTCTTATTTTTATGAGTTCCTTGGAAGTGAATAAATTGCTGTTCAGTCCTCTGTAAACTTAAAAGCAGCAGGCAACATCATGATGGAAACATTTGGCATTGGTGCTACAGCATGGACAGCCAGATTTAAAAGCTCATAGAGCAGTGATCTGAAAGTCTCAGATTAATTTCCAGCCAGGTTCATTCCCTGGCAAGAAGTGATGAGGTGAAGAGAACACCACCTACTCCCTCTTGCAGCTGTTTCTATCCTAGCACTCCCTTCATATACATTCACTGAGCTAGTTTCTGTGTCTAGAGGGCAGCCTGGCATCAGCTTCTTTGAAACACTCATATATTATATCATACCCAGGGATATGGCAACATTTAAACAAGACAGACAATTAAAAGATAGCAAGAGCCATGCATTATGGATTAAAGTGTACAGTGAAGAGTTCCAGAAATATTAACAAGAAACCCATGTGAAGTATGGAAAATCACCACATTTAGTGATACTCTATGTTCTTTCAGTGGAAAACTGAAAACAAAATAGTGGTGAAACACATCCAAGTTGTAGGAACAAATTATATATTTAGAATTCTTTATTAGGATTTTCTGAGAAGACAGTGTGCTTATGATCACACATAGGCAACAGAGGAGGTATGAAAGCTAATATTTGGTCTTAATATAGTCTTCTTTATATTGCAGTAATTTGTAGAACAACAATCAAGGATCTTCAGCTTGTATAAAGCTCTAAAACTAAAGAAAACATGAGAAGAGAGATGATGTTAAAAAATACACTGACATGTTCATTGTCTTTGTTGTGTCACCTGTGGATTCCATCAAAAGATGAAGGCAAACTGAAAATTATTTGTCTTCTAAAGTATATGTACAGAAAATATTTCTTCTGATATATGACTGATTAAATATTGCAGCAGTCTCAGAAATACTGAGAATTCCACTGGAAAACAGACACAAGACATCATCTTGGAGGCTGACAGTCCTGACCAGCTGGGTTGTTCAGGCTGCTGGGTCCTCCAGCTAGCTATGTCAAGATGCCATTTAGAAGGTAAATCCTACTGAGTTGTTCTCTCAGTCCCTACAGCCAAAACAAATCTCAAAGGAAGTTCCACTATGATAGAGACTTCCCTGGTGTTGAATCCACCTTTGCTATTACAGCTAGAAAGATGTGTTAGAGAAATGGGACACCTGGCGTATTTCAAGCTTGCATGATCTAATTGCTGTAAGATGCCTCCTTAGTAGACACTATTTGTTACATCTTTAGATAGTGCAGAGAGGATGCACAAAAACCCCTAAAATATTTACATTTCACAAAAGATGCTACAGTTTAAGATACAGTTCTAAAGAAAAAACGCCACAACTGAAGTATGAACTTCAGTATGAGAAGAGGCAACAGGTAAGACAACAGGCCAAATTAAGAGGGACAGATCCCCAAACTGACCTCATTCTTGTATTATAGCATTTTCTACTCTTTGGGAGTTTTGCTATAGGGTTTGAATGAAATGACATAGACAAGGTGCTGTGCATTTCAGCCATGGATAAGGATGCTGCAGTAGTGAGGATGTCTGGTGAATCTATTTGTGTTCTAAGGCCTGAATTTATGGGAAGTTGTTGACATTCATTGAAATAATAAAGGGGAAGTAGTAACAGAAAAATGCTACAACTGCAACAAAAGGCTTCATGAAGGGCAAAGAAGCCCCCCTGGAAGTTACTTGGATTAAATTACCCTCATTTTGGGGAGTAGCTACTTGTTAACAAATAAAACTTTATTATTATGACTATGCTAGTTTGTTGCTCTGTTTTGCAAATTTCCGGATCTCTCCTGACTTCCAGTTCTGAAATACACATTGTCAGGAACTAAAATGATTAAACTGTGTAATCTGTTTATACAGATCATATGCTGAAAAGTATCTTATTTCATATGTATCTACTGTAAAGTGATTCCAACAAAGCCACTAAACATAAAATGAGCTCTCACATAACGGAAGAGAATCCTTACCTTCTCTTGACACTTGCCTGCAGCCTCAACTCTCCATTGATAAAATGCCGTATAAAAATTTACCTGTCTAATTATCTTTGGCATTTAAATCATATCTATTGTACTTCAAGAAATGCTGCAGCTCAACAGGACTGTGATATACATGTGTACAGGTTAATAAAAGAAATTTACCCGAGACACTCCTTAGCCTCAGCCTCTGACTTCTCCATAATCTGCTTCCCAAGATCTTCCATCAGTATAATTAAATATGTCCATGTTATTTCATGGCACTAAGCCTGCTTATACCAGCTAAAGATCTGGTTCAATTTGTCTATGCAGCTACCTCACGTTTTATCCATCTTTCAGGATACGTGACAAATACAGATGTCCTGCATGAGAAAAAGCATGTACGATCCAATCCACCAACACTGTCAATATTGGCTACAGCTTACTAATTAACTTGCAAAAAGTGAATGAGCTAATTAGCAGGGCACACTAAATAGAGTATCATTAGTCAGTCAATCAATGTTGGTTTCCACTAAGTGAATGAGTAATTCCCCCACGTTCTGGGTCACTGTCAACCTCTCAAATTTTCCATTGGACTACCTTGTCCTCTCACCAAATCTAAAACTGAAAATACTAACAACATGACCTGGTTCAACTTATTACTTGCACTCCCACAGATCACCAGTGGTTACATTCTGGGAAACACTGAAACAGCCTCAGTTACTTCAGACTGGTTCCTGTTCCCTTCACTGAGAACAGCAAATGAGACCATCATTCTTCCAGGTCCCAAGAAACCTCAAAAGTTGTTCTAACAAATATCCCCATTTGGGGAAGTATTTATTGAGGTATAAAACTCACAGCCATAAAGAAACACTGCCACAGGCACAAGTGACCTAAGGAAACTGCTTTACGTGGTGCCTAATCTTTGTTGATTGGCAGAGCCCCAAGACCTTTTGAGTGTGGTAAAGTAAATTTAAGATTATTGACATCAGGCTCATGTTTCCTACTTACCTTTCATGGATTGCTCCAAATCAGTCTGCTGACCCCCAGCATGCTGCCAGACCATAGGCTGCAAACCATACTCCAGATATGTAACTCTAGAAACAAAAGTACAGTACAATACAATAGGCAACCCCCAAAGAATATGCTCAAATATGCTTTCACTACAAGGTCCGCTGCCCAAACTTCAGCTCATTTACTTTAGTGCTTAAAGCCTTACAGGAATGTCTCAGCTCTCTAAAGACTCTGATAGCTGAAAGGGTAAACACTGACTTTCAGTCATGGCACTTGCATTTTCACTGATAGCACGTAATTGTTTATGGTACCCTTTTAATACTAGAATAACAACAAATACTCAGCCAGAGACAAGGGAAAAAGATAAAATGCTCCTGGTGCTTATGAGTCTTGTCAATCTCTGGTTTTAGAGTTTTTCTTATACAAGTAGTTTATTTTGACTAATATCAATCCTTAATGCCTGTGCCATGCAAAATCTCCCGCTACATGTGCATTCAGACATCAGAAGTAATATTTTGGAAATGAAACATTTCCATTAGTTTAGACAACATCATCAAATTCAGTGGGAGAGAATGACTGACCCATATAAATACTGGCTGGAACAAGAGTGCATGATGAAGCATCTCTTACTGATTAGTAGATTTGCTCTTCTGTATGGTATTTCCCAACATCCTTAATCAAGCCTTCTCTGAAAGATTCCAGCAAGATTCAAAGAAATTCTTGATTTTGATAAACAGCTTGTCAAACAAGGTTAGACTTGCAATGTTTTTAACCATCAGCTGGACCTTACATTCTCATTTCAGACAGACATTAAGTCCTGATACATAATACAAAAAACCCCAAACCCAAATGTACTTCCAGAGAAATGATGTATTTTGCTATGAAAGAGTTGGCAATCTGATTTGAAAAAAAGCTGTTACCAGCATATGAGGTGATCTCATTCTGAGAGGGTATACGCTCTTTGTAGCCTGCTCTTCACAAATCTATGTCTTTCTGTGATATAGCACAGAAGTACGTAGCTCTGCAGTAAATACAGGCATTGGAAGTCATCTCAGACACACTTTCCAACAGGATGCCTTCTTTTGGCTTCCATTTCAAAATTTCCACGTAACATGAAAATGCAATGAATCACTGGGAAAGCCAACGAGAAAAGCTTGAGATACAAGACCTCTTCTCCACCAAGCACAATGAAATAAGGGAAATTACAATGTCAATCAGTGGAGGTGAGAAGATAGCAGGAAAACATCCTTATGTGTGCTTTGCATAAAATAGAAACGAGGCTTCATTCAACCATTCCTGTTCTCCTAAGTTATTCCATCTGCAGGACATCCATCAAGAGCATTTTTCCCACAATGTTGTCCACTAGAGCAAACTCCAGTTCAGAGACACAAAAATTCTTGGTTGCATTAGTACATAGCAAATTAGTTGCTAATGATGATTAGAATTTGTGTAAGTGATGGCTGGTAGAACCTGGAATCAGATCCTTAAAGTATGCAATTTTTTTACGTTATGCTGTAGCCATCAAAGAGGAGGTAACTGCACGTGAGGCTGCCGTATAAATTTCAAACCTTTCCAATATGCATCTTTAGGATTAAATACACATTTTTTCAAATGCTTCAGTGATTATCTTCAAGTACATAGCTGCTGTTTTTCAATGACAATTTTTTACTTTCACAAATAATATTTGGATTCGTTAGAGGCAAGCAAGACTCCAGTACAGAAAGCAAACATTAAGGCAATAAAATACCATCACTTCTTTTGTCCATAAGAGACCTTTCATGTGGAACACCAAAAATGAGCATTATCTTCTAGTACCTACTGGAGGATTTCAGCCAGTCCAAGTGAAAAGAATAAGCACTGCATCATTGGTATATTACACTTTTAAAGTATTAACCTCCTTTTGATTTAGAACTGATACCATTTCATACTTTATCCACTCATTCTACAGGTGTATGCTAAGCACGGAGGATGTAGGCTCGAAAAAGCACTGAAATGAAGCAGTGCTCAAAATAATGGGAATGCTTCTTCTAAAGTTAGAGACTTGATTTATTAGAAATGGTTCAAACATTTTTCCTAATTAATGTGAGCAAAGTGCCTAACAAAACTAGAAAAATGTCTCTAGTTTGGACTCCACTGAGACTAATACTCATCCTTCACACTTCAAAGGGCAAAGTTGGGTAGAAGAAAAGAGGGAGCACTGGTTTTAGTCTCAGTGACAACATTAAAAAGGGCCATTTAATGTTAGTATGTGAGCCATGGCTGATGAACAAGTTCTATGTTTTTCGACTTAAATTGTAAATAAATCTTGAAGTTGAAAAATCTTGCTATTATCTCATACCCTTATTTCTCTTCAGATCCTCAGAGACAGATTTAGAAATATATGCAAATATTTTTCCTAGCACTGCAACAAAGTGGTGCTTCTATTTTCTGGCAGATAAAATGAAGTATAGAGTCAACATTCATCTCTGCAAGTGAATCTAAATCAGGGTTAGGTATCTAATGATGGGAGTCATATTGCCCACCTTTAGTTTTTTTAAAAGGTACATGTCTAAAGTAGACAGCTTGAGACGTAGATTTACTTCACAGATAATAATCTTAGGACATGTCTAAGCATAACACACATCTAACGGTTTTCACTTCTCTCATTCTAGCCTTCTTTGCTACATTAAGCAACATACCCATTCAGTGTACTGCCTCTGCCAAAGCCCATTCTGGGCTGCCTCAGTCTTTATATTTGTCAGGATTGTGCACTGTATTCCAGGAACCAACAAAACGCCAAAGTCCCTCTAGAGATCTGGCTCAGAATGATTTGCCAACAGGTGTGACCCACGTCATTGTCTGCACCAGAATTAGGGTTTCAGGAGACCTGGCTTCCAGTCCAAAGCACAAAAATTACTCTTGCGAGAGGTATCTACTGCTCAAAAAGATGTAGAATCCTTCATCTAATTTGTATGTACTCTGGAGCCGCATGTAAAAATCAGCCAACCAGTCCCTCAGCAACTCCAAATGCTGAATGTAGTCCTGGCATAAAAGCAGAAGGGGACAAGACAATGCCTTCTTCCCTTCTTGTTTGCTGTTTGACTTCCATATAAAATGTCCCAGGTAGAAGGATGGCTGCCAAACTTAATGAAGTTAACCCTTTATATAACTCTTGTGCAGACTTTAGCTCAACTATTTATCAATGCTACTTACATTGTCAAATGTATACTGATGTATTGAAAGCTGTTCACTTATCAATTTTCTTTTGTCTAGGCTGAAGTCATGCCTCCAAAAGCAGATTTCTTTCCAAATGTACAAATCATCTTGTGTCAAATTATGAGAAACTCTGACAAACCACTTTTGCTAGTGAAAACTCTAAAACACGTCTTCTGGCTTGGCCTTCGATGGCACAAACACTATGGTAAGTATTTTGATTTTGGGATTTGCCAGAAGGAATGTCTCAAAACTGTAAAGCTGTTTTTGTCATCCTGCCAGTGGGATGTGAAGAAAACACCTTGTCTGAAAGCAAACAAGGAATGGTTTGAAAGTGCAAATAACAAGGCTGGGATGTGTTGTGTGTGTCAAACTAGTAGATCACTGACAGAACTCGACACTCCTCTTCCACTTGTTACTTAAGTTAAAAACCATAAACTTTCATAGATCTTTACAAAAAGAATAGCAGTGTTGACAATACTAGTGTGGATCCTAAAGATCTTGTTCTGTTTTGACATCTAGTGTTGTCTTGCTATCAACATGATTTGGTATCAAGAATTAGTCAAGTTGGCACCATTAGCAATAATTTAACAAAGTCTACCGAATTAACTTTTAACTTTCCCACATGCTCAATCCAACTTATTAAGAAAAAACATTAAAATCAGTTTAACTGAAGGTATTCATATGGTATTTTTCTTTTTCCTTGATTCTAGTTAAAAGCAAATATAACTCTTAATGGTATGCATTTGTAAGAAAGCTGCGGGAAGTCAGGTAGAAAATGACTAACAAGGAAGACTAATGACACCAATAGCAGTAAAATGTATAATAAACTGAAGAATTACTATTTGATAAAGTCTTGCATTCATACACTCATGCATACATACTTTTTCCAGTCACACTTATGGCTGTAGCTTATCATTATGTTTAAGTGTTAAAATGCTGTGTAAAATTTCCTTCAACAATACAATTTTGCGCTTTACTGTACTGATGTTACTGCAGAAGTAGTTGTAAGTTTTGGCAAGTATGTACACTAACTGTAGGTCTGAAGGCCATCTTTACTAAAAACAATCAGAATATTACTTCTAGCTCTGGGGAAAAAAACTTTAAAATCTGAACTTTTCTACATAAAGCTTGAGGTTTCATTTCAGAAATATTTTTAAATTCTGTTTAGTGTGAAAATAGGACCCCCCCCGCCCCCCCAACATAAAGAAGCCAAGAATCCTTTATCCCAGGTAGACTGAGCTACGGTATTGAAGAATGTTTGACAAACTCATCCCTTTTTGTTAGTGAATGAGCAGCAGATAGGGTTCAGTTTTTACAGACGTTCATTATTCAAAACCCTGTAGTGAAAAGTTTATTACAACGTATGTCTGCCTACAGCTTGTTCATGAATGAGTACCTGGGATGTTTTGAAAGTGATCAGCCTTTTACTATTCACTCTGTGGGGTAACTGAAACTGTCAATATTTAAAAAAGTAATTTCCAATTCTGATTTGCTAGTTTTTGGATATGAATCCAGTAGAAAATATATTACTGCTGACACAGGATGGAATTGCACCCAGTTCCTTTTTTAAGCAATTTGGCTCTGGGTTCAAGTAGTAGATCCTAGCTCTGGCATTGTAAAATGGGGTTCTATCCCACAGTAGATGAACTTCTCAAGGTGTGTGCAAAGAAATTTCCAGGTCAACAAAACCAGTTAAACTTAAATGTTAGTGTGAATAAATGTCTGTTCCACCCCCCCCCCACCCCCCCCCGCCATTTCCTGCTATTATTGCAAGCAGAAATTTGTTAGGAGGAACATTCTCACTAAGTTGATAGACAGGCTTACATATAAAGACAGAGTGCTTCAAGAATTACCCTCTGTCTTCCTGGCACTTCAGTTATGATTTATCTTGCCCAGGATTAAGACACAAGTTAGCTATGTAATACTACCAACATCATTCCTGTTCTGTGAAAAAAAAAGAGAACTTCATACAGTAGAATTGTCAGTCTTCCCTAACTAAATTTATCTGTGAGCATACAGAAGCACAAACCCATATCATACCTACAGATTCATACAAATGAAATATCTGGACAATTCAAAATGTGGTTTACAGTTCTGGTATTTGTTTCAGAATGTTATTTTAGCAATACAACAAAGGCATCAACAGTCAATTCAGCTTTGAGCCTGATAGTAATTGGAAAAAATATCGTACCTTCATACTTCCACATGAAGTTTTTCTTTATTTCATGATGTATTTTGTGTATGTACATGCATGGAGATGGAAACTAAAACATTCACTGGCTACATTTATCATGTTTTGCAAATGGTGAGCTGATGGTGTTTGGAACTCTCTCATTAAAAAAAAAACCAAACAAAATCACCATGCTATTTAAACACAAATTTGTATAATTCCAAACTGTATGTTCAAAAGCATTCACAGTCAAACTCTGTCACAGAATTAATAAAGAGAAAAAATAAATTCAGATTTTAAGGTGCTCCAAAGTTAACAGCTAGTTTCTGGCTAGTTTCTGGCTTGACCTTACCCTAGAATTCTCCTTGTGGCAAAGCCATCACAGTTATCACTCCTGGAAATTATTCTTTTTCTCCCAGAATTAACCATAGATCATCCAAAACAATGATCAACCCACAGTTCTTTAATGCAATAAACACATCAAAATTCAAATCCGTATGTATCAAACACACACGTGGTAATCCTTTATGTTATTTATGGCCTTTTTTTGATATGAGAATAATTGATTCAAATGGGTAATTCAAAAAGGTAATTTACAGTCTGGCATCTTGATTTTAAAGCTTTATTTTACTAACAGCCACCAAGAGAGTAATCAATTTAGTGGTGAGGCAGAGCTAATAATTCCATAGAAGTTTTATAATGTCTTTATGCTTTAGCATGAAGTTTTTGCTTATGCCTGTCCTTAATTTGTGTAATGAGGGATATTTATTCCATCAATACATTTTTTTTTCATTGCATGATACATTGAATCACAAAAGAAATATAAAGTTGATCAACAAGCGAGTAATTATAAACTACTAAGTTACTTTCTGTTGACCCTCCATTTTTATTGCAGCCTCCTTTTAAACCTACTTCTGAATCTGATGAACAAATTCCTTCACTATACGGCATTCTCTTCCCTTCTTTTAAGTGCTTTAATATGCCAAGACTCTCTTTTTCAGTCATATAATTACAATGATTAGACTTTTTTCTATCCATTCTAACTCTTAGGAACACAGTACTGTGTGTAACCTTTCAGTATTGCTTTATGAAAACAAAGGCAGCTAATATGTTTTGTAAGGAAAATTACAAATTAAAGAACTTCATGTACTTTTGGCATCAGTTCAAGTTTTCTTTATTATAGTGTTCAGAATGGTATTTAGGTAATACATTTGGAATCAAGTAGTGTAAAAAATACAGTGGACATGTTAAAGGCTCAGTCTCGTTACTAAGACATGTTGCCATGGATTGTTTACAAATATCCAGATGTTCTTGAGCTTACCTTGAATTCGGTTTGAAAGCCCAAGGCCATACATGTGTGTTTTGTTTCTCCCCATTCTGTACAATATGTACTAATAATATGCTATAATTGAGAAAAAAATATTCAAATTAAGAAATATGGAGGTAAAGAAAAAGTGTATTCCACCTCGCCAGCAAAAGAAGAGGCCCACATTTATTCTTTTCTTTACACATTCTCAGAAAGAGATTATGTAAATGCTGGACAAGAACCAAATGAGATACTGTTCTACAGTTTTAAGGCCAACACGGTGCCTAAGCATATCTATACACAGTGCCACTGGTGAAAAAGAAACGAAAAAGGAACTGAGATGGCTGAAACAAAGTTGTGCAATACAGTGGGTTCATGACCTACTTTAAAAGTGAGTCATCTACTACTTTCACAGCTGTTCGCTGCTGTGAACTGGCCAGGATATTCCAGTGTACAACTTCTACTTCCTTCTAATTTAAAAGATAATAATAATTTAAAAACATAAACAAACCAAAACACAAACACACATTAAAAAAATCCATTAATTTGTGAATAAGTTTGGTTTGATTTTGAATTTAGTTTTCATAAAATGAAAATATGAAATCAAAAGTAATTTCAAAATGGAAAATTATACTCTTCCATTCTACTAGCAACAAAACAGAATACTCACACCACTTGGTTGGAAAGTGCTGCTCAAAGTAAATGAAACATAATTAAAATGTCTCTCAAACTTTTTGCATTTGACAAATCACACTTTCCGCCAACCAGAGAAAATGTTCCCTCAAATACTTCCATTCAGGCAATCACAACCAACATCACTATTTTCTTACAGACCTAGAATTTAGCAACAAACCACTCTGTTATCAAGTTAGAGCTTAAAAGGACTACTGAGTGATTTCACTCCTTGTTCTCCTGGACCATTGTGCTCTAAGGAAGCCTCCAATTATTAGCAGATAAGATCAATCAAATTTTGGAAAGACTTTGTACAGACCAAAGTATTAGAAACTGCACCAAGCTGCAGACACATTTTACTTGAGACTTTGACAGAGTGGTTTAGGTAGGATTTTTTAAAGAGGAATGGATAAATAAGGAAAATGAATGGATCACTTGCAGGATAGAGGAAAAAATTGTAGGTATGTTCAGAGAGGAGGTTAACTTATACGGAAAGTTTTGGTTTTTCCACTCAGAAGAGTTGCTAGGCTCTAAATACCCTTTTTCCCTCACTAGTACTCTGCAAATTTATTTATACAGCCACTGAACGTCCACCTGAAATACGCAGCACACTGTCAGCGGTTGGCTTTAGCAAGCAGACCACGTCAGCAACCATTCAGTACCAAAGTTTTAATTCTATACCCTCACAGCCCTGATATAGGTTTACTCCTCCTCTTTCCTCTGTCCCAATCTGTTTAATGTATTACTTGAAACTTTAAGACTCTAATGTGAAGAACACCGACGTCTCCATACCTCTGGCACCAGTACATAAAAATGTCATTGTCTAATTTTGCAAGGATGCATATTCCCAGCCGAACTGGATCTATGTAAGACAAAGGGGAATTTTACTAGTCAGAAAACATTTTTAGGAATTTGATTTTCTCAGTGTTTCAAAGTATGCCATACTTTGGCTACTGATAGAACAGCTTATGGCAGCCGTCTCCTTCGTAAATGAGGGAATTACAGCAAGGAATCACCTTTAACATTTACATTTTTCATTTATTTACTAGTAAAAAAACCCTATTAAAATGCTTTATAATCAGGAAATAATATAGGCTGGACAAGGCTTTTCTGTTGATGCTTCCCCACCACGAGTTAGCACAGTAGTAGTCTTTCTTAAGATGCATTTTATTTCATTACAGCTGGTGAAAATTTACCACTTGCACACATACTGTTGCTGAAATATGCAAATAACAAACAGTAGCTTAGTGGTTTCTCTATAGTCTAAGTCTTCTGGGTTATGAAATACTACAGTTCCAGTCAAAGGAGCTGTACTTCACCACTGCCATTTGTCACATTAGAACACTTCTTACATGTATGAAGAAAAAAAAAGTTTCTTTACTCTTTTCCAAATCATTGTATTCCTGTGAAATTTTGTATCCCAAAAGTTTTGCCTCGAATTACTGCCTGAGCAGAAATCCTCAGTTTCTGCTTTTTCTAGTCACAGTTTATTCTTGTTCTCTTGATTATTATTTCCACAATTTAATCCTTCTTACCAACAGCAGCAATGAATGTAAGGCTTCTATATGCCTCTAAAATTATATTACCTTCACCCTCTGTGACTGTCTCTATATCCAAGTCACCTTTATTAAGTAACTCCCCAGTGCAAGCTCTACAATGCATCAAGGAACAGATGTTTTGAGTGTCTGTACAGTAGTTATTGGGGTATTCTGTTTATTTTAATGGGACCCTGGATCCTTGTAACTGCAAGGAACATTCACACATTTACAAAAGATTTTATAATGCATTCCAATGAGAAACCATAAGCAGATGCAGCTCTTTTGCACTCATGCCATAAAGAAATGTTTAAGGCCAGAATGTGGAGACACAATAGAATGATTCAGCCCCATGAGGAGACGTAAGAGATTTCACTTCTCCTGAGAGCCACATGATTTGACATGGGTTTAAAACAAACTTTAACTATTAAAGAGTTTCTTGTCAGAAAATGTTCACCTCATTCCCTTCAGAAAGGAAAGATAAAAATAGCTGACCATTCCTATTTTCCTGAAATGGTCCCTATGCTCTCATTTTTGTATTTACTTTCCCTCTCTCAGCCTGAAAACTGCAACACATACATACTGAGTTAACAAGATAAAGGGAAGGATTTTTAGCAGCAGAAGAGATAAATGCAATGGGTAAAATACTCAAAGGCACGATGCTAGAAGAAAATATGACTCAGCAAGCATTGTGCACAAAGATTCTAAGGCCTTATTGAAACAAATTCCTATTGAGCTGAGTGGTAAGTAGATACTTAAGAGAATAGTACCTTACTTCTAAAGACACATGCTCATCTCTGTTTTTACAGAAATTTACTTACCACCAAAACCAGTCCTGCCTCATTCACCTTCCTGTTCCTTCTCAGTCCTGCCATGTAAGTGCTCATGCAGTCCTGGACTGGGCCAGATTAAGGGGCTGATCTTTCTGAAAATAAAAGATACCTTTGATTTGAATCACGATGTGGCTGCATTAATGCTACTTCCAGCAGAAGAAAAGCCCTGGGAGTGAGCAGGCAGAGAAAGGAGAGATGGTGGGACTGCCTCTTTCAGTAGTGGCATGGATTTTGGTCAGACCAAAGTGGCTGTCTAACTATGGACTTACGGACTTATACTGCAGGTGAAAATAAGCCATTAGAATGGCTGATTCTTGGGGAATCACTTGGAGCTTCACAGGAGGGCTGTAACAAGAGGGGCTCACCTGAGTAACTGCTTTCAGCTTCCTTTGGCAAAGGGAAATAATGTAATATCTGGGGGGAGGCACATAACATTTATTTCACACACACCCCAGTTGTTAATCAGCATCTACATTATTGAAATCCCTAGCTCTTTTGACCCCCCCAAGTCACATATAAATAAAATACTCTCTTCCTTCCTCCTTCTTACCTCCTTCTACTCTCCTCTCCTACAGACAACACAGATACCCTCCTACCACAACGATGTAACAGGGAGAGCCTCAGAGTTGATACCTCCTCAGTTACATGAACACAGAAGATAATAAAATTTATTCTCCTGGCCTGCCCCTCCCTCTTATTTACGACTAAGAATGTCATTAATTTTTATTAACATACTACATTAGCCTAAATTTTAAAAACTTAAAATGTTTCTTGACACCTTTGCAAAACAAACATCCCTTTGCAAATTTGAGATAAAAAGCTTTGAACTCCTGAACATTTTTTGTAATGGAAAGTGCTAACAACCACAGCAGACCATGGAGAGTAGCACCACAAAAAATAAACATGAACAGCAGGAAAGAAGAGGAGGAAAAAAAAGCCTCTTGTGTGATTCCTCCATTGGCTTTGCAAAAACTTGCACTTGATATGTGAAGAGCTCTGTCTGAAACCATTAATAACAAAAACAATCACCAAATGAAAGAGAAGCCTTGCAAGCAACCATCCATAAAAAGAAAGCCAGTTAATTAAACAAATCACAAGCTATCTCCAGACTGTCTCTCTCACTTTAAAGTCCTCAGTGCAGAAAAGAGAAGAAAAAAATCTCATCAAATGATATAATCATAACAGCCTCAAAATAACTCACACATATTTCCAGATAAATCACTTCTGAAATACTAAGTGCCTGGAAAAGCTTAGAGGGAAATTGCACCTTAGGTGCAATTCCTGCTTCTTGGATGGGCTTTGGAGAATAGTGGATCTTCTTTCCCTTCACTAAATGTTTATTCCTATTCCTTAAATTGTCAATTTTTAATATAAAACTTTAATTAATCTCTAGATTCATTTCACTTGATGTTGCAGGGCCATTTCACTATGTCTCAGAAGGCACTTAATTGGAATTGAAGGCTCAGGGTTAGAAACACAACATTTATCCGTTGCCAAAACCTTACAAAGCTTTCTGGGTAGGGCCAGGCAGCCACTGCTGAACTGGAGAATTGGCTGCATGAACATGGCTAAAGGCAGTACTGACCCTATGCACATTATTGCCCTGATGGAAAAGGTAGCAGCGAGTTAATGGAACTGGATGTGCATTAATTTTTCTGAGATTATACACTGTGATGAGACTCTTTCATCAGCTTCTACGGGTCATAGCAGCTGGTAGGAGCCTTAACAGTGTCATTCCATTATAAGGCTATTATCGATCCAAAATCTAATTTGAAGATCAATTTGGATTGGAATCAGAACCCAATATGACAATGATTTCAGAGCAGATAAGAGGTAATTTACTCCTCTGGGTGCCAGAAATCAATTTTTGGTTTTCTGTACTGACCCAGCTGCCAAAAAAAGGAGGAGGAAAAAAATCAAAAGAGCTGAGGATAACGTGCAAATAAAGGATTATAGTAATCCAATCTGGAGTTGATAAAACTATAAACCCGGCTGCAAACCCATCTGAAGTAAACAAACATTTAATCCCAGCTAAATATCTCAGATAATGGCAAAAAGGCTTCATGTTATTTTTGATGCATTTGGCTAATACAAAATACAGCTTTGAATTCAAAGCAACTCCTTGCATTTCTCACATAATTCTTTGTGGCAGGCAGCACCCGGGAAGCTCATGTGGGGATCTCAAGACTCATCACTACCACTTGTATGATAGCTGTGCTGGACACACTGGCAAATCTGCGTTAAAGGGCTAATAACCAGACTCATCCAGGCTGTTAGGAGTCAGAATCACTTTGACTATGTCTACATTGTAGGATCCTGTGGCTTTTGTTTTTATCCTCATCCCCATGCACCCAGTTTCTTCCCAAAGAAAGGAAGGATGTGCAGGTAGCTGACACATCCCCAGCTTGCTTGCCATGTGTGTCCAAACCCATCTTCACCAGGAACAAGGACCTCCGGGTATGCACTGCAACATGTACCTGCTCCATGGAGCAGATACGATGACTGTGAATCTGGTCCCAAGTTACCTTGGGTATCAGAGCAAAGATTTTTGTGAACTTACAGGCACTGCGCAGCACGTGCTGCTGTCAACCTCAGCATTGGGAGACATTGAGAGTAATGTATACTGAGACCATTCCTGTGCCAGGGAAGACAGGGCAAACAACAGGCAAGAGGTGACATGAAAAAGTGAAGGGACTTTTGCTCAAAGTTGTTGGCAAAGCTGAGAATTTTCTGCTCTCTACAGGGCTGGCCCTTAAACCCTTTTCACTTTTATTAAGTGCAGACGCACTGCAGAGATGCGAGACTTAGTTATCTACAGTGAAACTGGAAAGGGTTTTTTCTTCCCTTTTTTTTTTTTTTCTTTTCCTCCAGACAACCATGGTGGAATCAGTTTTATTCAGATTTGGCTGTAATTGGAGCGAGGCTCTCACTGAATCTAATTTCAGCTGGAACTAATTATAGGGGGAAAAGGTCATAAATGTAAGACGGCTGCATAACTATGTTGGAAGAATATTGACATCATATAGTATTAACTCTGCTCCTGTAAAGGCCATAAATACTCGACTAAAAACAGCCATTAAGAGACAGAACAAAATGTACCTATTTCTTTTGATTAGAGGGGGAAAATGAGGGAGGAGAAAAATCTCTAAAGGGAGATTTAAAATCATACAATAAAGAAGTGCTGCACAAAAAAAAAATAATTAAAAAAACCAATCAAGAAATAGAGATCGACTGCCTCAGATGAAATCGTGAGCCGTACTAAAAACAAACAGCACTACTACACCTGGACTAAGCCCTATTCAAAATCTAACAGGAAAAAATTAGTTGCAATAACAAAACCAGCCATATGGTATCGCCACGACTGATAACCAAGCTAAAACCAGCACCAGTGATTCCACACTATCATACCATGTGTGAATGTTGGACACATCAAGCCACATCTTAAAGAAAATCTTTTTTTTTCTTCCCTAACCCTCGGCCCACTGGGTCCAAAATGGCTGCCAAAACCAGCCTGAGAGTGGGGCTGACCAGGGCCGTGCTGCAGGTGGGCGAGGAGGACCCGCGCCCTCTCCCCCTGCCACCGAGACCACCCCCGCACCCCTCTGTGCCAGGGGAACCCCCGTCCTGCCTTTCGGAGAAGACTTCCAACCCTTTTAGGTGAGCGGAGGAGACCATGCCAGGCTCGGTCCCTGCTTGCCGCTGAGGCACTTGGGCGGCCAGCAAGGGACTTCTCCTCACATTCTTCCCCACCCGAGAAGGGAACCAGCATGTGTGACAGCTCGGTATGAGCCCAGTCCTCATGGAAACTGCCTGGATTCGCTTCTCACCTGAGCCTCAGGACATTCCTGTGAGGAAACCCACAGGCAGACCCGGCCAGGACTCCTCATCGGGAATCTTGTTAAATGTTTCAGAGAATTTTCTGATGGATTTGATTAAACGAAGAACTTCAGCATTTTCTCTATACGTATGTTTTCTTGTGATCAACACAACACCAGTACAAGCAGAACGAGATTAGAAGTGAGAGTAAATTTTACATGTAGCCTAAATTTTGACCATAATTCATTTCGGTTAGTCAATGAATTGTTATTTAGACATAGCTGCACACTTACGCATCTTTCTGAAATTAAGTGCTGCTTTGGTACTCAGATTTACAGAAGCTCAATTCCTAAACCAGTTACATGGTCTGCTTTAGCCCCGAGGCTGAACTGTAGTGATGACCCAAGTCAAATTAATAAACACAGAAGCCTGCCAGACATCTCGTGATGAGCTGCACTGCAATGAACCTTTGTAGATTCTGTAGGAAGCAGCTGAAAGTCATTTCTGAAAGAGCAACTGAAATAAATCAGTAATTAATTTTTCTCTCTTTCTCTCTTGGCAACCCCACAAATGCATGACACTATCGGGGTCTGAATCAGAACATTTTGCAGTCAGTGACTCTGCAGTCTCTCCGTCGAAGCCGTATGTCACAGGAGCAAAGGCTCACACTCAGACTGTGCTTCATGTCACCTTCTTCTCCCCTCACTTCAGTGTGAAGCAAATTCCTACTAGGTTGATGGAGGTACATAAAGAGATCAAGCAACCAGTGTGCCTTTGACACAGTACAGTGTCTTCCTAACACTGTTTATTGTTGCATCTCTATCAATGGAAAATCATGTTTCCTTTTGGGTCACTTGCCACCCCTGAATTCCTTCTATGATCCCCAATTTACGGCCTTTTTAATAAGTAATCTCAGTTGCCATCTATTGCCATCAGCTGATCTCACCTATGTTTTCTCTCTGCTGTGGCCACAAGGAAGAGAATAACTTGTCCTTTCAATAGAACACATTTAATAAAGAGAAAGGGGACAATGATTAGCTTCTCAGAAGTACTCATGACAGACTCAGGACCAGATGATCATAAAACAAACGCTAGAAAAAGTGGAAAGTCAAGATCAAACACTTCATCATGAAAAGGAAGGAGATATTTTAATCTATACTTTGCTCTCCAGTCATTATTATACTTGCTGGAACATTAGTTCTTCAAATTGCTTTTAATTACATGGCCTAGAAATAAATATGCACCACTATTAGCATGCTCTCAGGTTGAATACAAGGGGTACTCACTTTCATTCCAGTCAAGGCACTATTCCAAGGTGATTTATACCCTCATTATAGGCTGTTGCCTTTCCTATGTAAATGTGTAATCAAATATTCTAAACAGGTGATGACAAATAATTTGGTTAACTACTGCTAGCAGCCAAAATCACAGCCATAGGACCTCCCAAGTCTAACAGGAGAATTTTATGCACACATATGCACATGCACACGAACAGCCCACACAGGTACATTTCCATGTTACTAAACCTTCTAACAACTTTTGAATACATGAACCCAACCTACATCAAATTGGTGACAAAATTCTTTTACTATGCTTCATTTAGCTAACTTCCCTCTCATTATATAAGCTATCAGGACAAAAGGAGCATTAATTAACTTACTGAATTTTTGATCAGATGTTGCAATGATAATTTATCATTTTAATAGTCTGTTCTAGAGTGGATTTTTTAGAAATGTTTCACAGAGTGAACCAACAAATTAATGTAATAATTATAATCCTTTTGCATGATTCAAATATGTATCACTCTGTGTTGTTTAAACACCCTTTCAGTGCAACAGTGCAATGGAGAAGCATCTTTCCTACACACAAGAAGTCCTTTGCTGATACACCATCAATTAGTTCACATACCATTCCCAAAGGCAGTGTTTAATATTTTTGTTATTTAATTTTTTTTTCTTAAAATTTAGGAGATCAGATTTAGCTTCAAAAGGATCTTCTAAAAACAGTATCTGATTTTCTTTTTATTTAATTTCTGAACAAGTCACTTTGTGGTTGAGATTCCAGGGTTGGACATCCACAAGCTGTTTGAAACGTGAGGAGTACTGTATAGAACTTTACCTGGATGGGAAAACTGCAGAGACTCAGGTGGGCTAACCTGGTCTCTTGCAGCCAGCCCTGTTTTTCTGCACCAAGCTAGTCTCAGAGTAGGACCGAATTCAGGAACATTAGGATGCCAAACCCTGGAATGCTTATACTGAGCATATCTGGGCATTACAGAGTCCCACAGAAACAAAAAAGGAAGAAAGAGATTGCCTTTTCTAATGGCACAGTACAATTTGTACAGAACTGTTCTGTCCAGATTCAACACTTCTCACTCTTGACTCTCTGCTTCTGCATGCAATTGTTAGTCTTTTAAAATTCCAGCCTTAATGAAATAGGTAAGCTGCAGAAAAGATTAAGCTGAAAAATACAGCAGGAATACAGAATGAGGACAGGTGATTGATCTTTTGAGTGGATATCCAACAGTGCAATGAAATTCTCAGGCTGGTTCTTCTTTATTTCGAAATGGGTTTGATTCAGAGGGATTTTATAGCAGCTAAATCATGCAGTTGGCACAGATTGTGCAAGCTTTTCAGCATGTTATACTCTGAAAGATGTCACATTTGGCAGAGGCAGTAAAGCTCCATGAATTTATTGTTGTTTCCCATTGAACACCAAAATCCAGGGCATCAAAAGATGATACAGCACACGTTACAACACTATTGTGTCAAGTCACCTGCTACACTGGCTAGCATAAACCTCTGGTGGAATGCTATGAAATGCCAGATGGAAGCCACTTGTGTATGAGGAAAAAGAAGGTATAACTGTGTATAGACTAGTGAGTGACAGTTGCAAACTCATTCTGTGGTCCTGTAGACAAACTGCACACAAGCAATTCAACTTATTTGCAAATCCATCTTTTAAATGAATGCACTTTAAGACTGCTCCCCAAAATAATAACTTTACTTTCGGGACTAGTATTTTTAGAGACAGTAGGACTTCTCATGCATGCTGAATTATAGATATGCTGAAGTATTTCCAGAATCAGGACCACACATCGGGTGTTTAATTACTTAAGCTATGTGTTATGGACAATTGCGTTTCTCATAGTGAAAGAGACTGTTTTATCAGCAAGTTTAGCTTGTGTGAACATAGTGCTAACTAGCTCTGTACAAAAAGTGTGTAAAGGCACATGAAATAAGACCACAATAATTTACTTTTTTTTTTCTGTCCTAAACAATCAATAAACCAAACAAACTGAAATTTCCCCACAGCTTAGTAATCTCTGCTAAATTCCAAGTGAAAGCCAGTCCATTTTCAGTCAAAAGTGCAGCAGAAAACTGTGACTAGAAAAAGATTAGAGTGGCTTCTTTAACACCCATTTTTCTTTTCCACTCAACTTGAGCTAATTGGAAACATTGCAGAGCATGCTTGAAAACTACATAATGATATATTAAAAAATCAAAACAAAAAACCAATTTTTCATAGACCAAGACACTCATATGTAAACAATCAACAGAAAAAGCTATTTGAAAATTTATCAGGAATTCTCTGAAATGGATATAAGGCACAGCTGCCCTCTCATTATTTCCTACGAACCTATAAACTCAGAAAAAAATTGCTGTCTTTTAAGATTCTGAAAGCCTCTTTCTTTAATAATTTATGTTGAAGGCTATGAGAGATGTTTAAGAAGCTTGTGCTTTTGTTTTCCAATTCTAAATATCTAGTCAGGAATTCAGTATCTCAGCAAGTACATGGCCACCACCTAAGTAGCTATACTATGAGCAACTACTGCAAGAAAGCTCAAAAGAGTGTTCTGACCCTCAGTTTAACCTTGCAAAGAGCCTATTCTCACTACTGTTGGATATACAAAAATAGAGTTCGGGGTGTGCAATTTCTTTGTGCATTAAGAGCATTACAAAGGTTTTGCTATGTACATCAGAAATAGGTAAAGCATATCCAACATCCAAGTTTCTCATTATGGGAGATATTAGATTAGATTGTTATTCACAACAGAGGAATGTCACACTTTTCTGTGTACTCTAGTTCAGCACTTTTCTAATTTTCATGGACCTCAATTTACATTTGTCAGTGTTTGAAGTTAGATGATATTGGTCTACTCAGGAAATGAGTTAAAGGGGAGAGAGGTCATTCACCTTTTGGGCAGTACCATACTTTGATGATGCATAAATAAAGCACAGCATGAGCGTGTCAGCAAAAAATGGATGTCCTAAAGCCCTTTGATGCAAAGGATGATGTTTGTTAGAAACAGAAGGTTAAATATGTGGAAACTGTAAGGCTGAAGTGATGATGTGAAGAGAATCTGGCCAACGTCTTAGCAGAAATCCACCTTGTCATTCACTGTGAGCTTACAGACATGGAGATTTCAATAGATTATCAATGCTGATTAGTGAATGTATATGGAAATTACGTTTACAAGCTGAATTGCTAGCAGCCTGTGGTATATGAAGCCTAAAGAATTGGTATTCCTAATGGGCCTGATACAAAGACCTGTCAGTACTCTTTTCATTATTTTAATGGGATTCAGATAAGACCCTCAGATGTTAAACTCCAATAAAGGGGCACCTGTGTTACCTGCACTTGTAGGTCCACACTTCTAAAGCAGGTTGTACACATTGTCACCTGTTACTTCAGGCTAGGAGAACTTCGCAAATATTTTTTCCTAAGCATTCAAAAACATTTTCCTAAAGCTGAACGGCAGAGCTAAAGATAAAAATCCTTGGATGCTTAACTCAATTTATCCAAATATTAACTTGAAAATGGTTCAGAACTTTTTCCAAATTTCTGATGCAGCTTCATTCACATTTGTGGCTGCAGTTTAGAATCAGCTGTGGTTACACACTATCTTACCAAGGCATCCATACATCTGAATGAAAATGAACACATTCTGATGTACTCCTGCCTTTCTGTTTAGACTTTGTCAATGGTTTGAATGAGCACAAAAGTCTAACATCAGAGCTTACATGCATAAAAATGATCTCATAATAAGCATGCCACAGGTAAGCTGCCCAACAGTACACGGCAGACAATCTTGAGCACACAGTTTTAGACCTTCATAGTTAAGCTTTTTTAAAGTCTAACAAGTCAAAAAGGTTTGTATTTACATACCATATTTTCCATCTATTGTACAGTAATACAGACTTTGCAAAAGGAAGTAAACCAGACACAAAAGTCAGAACAATGAAGTTTTGAGTTAGAACAATGAATTCATTAAACCAAAACAAACAAACAAAAACCTAAAGTGTTAAAACAAGGCATTTGAATAGTAACAACTGTTAAAATGAGCTCCGAAATCTCCATGCAACATGAGATTTTTATTGGCAAACAATTAAATCTCTCTTTAAGTGCACTTTCTCTGTAGAACCTAATTTATAATCTTATCAGGCATGTCTCTCAGAAGAATCTGCTACTAGTCTAAGTCTTTATCTGCACAATGCAGAATACTAACAATTGTATGTTTGTTTCCAATGTCAAAGACTGAAATTCCAATTTAAGGTTCTGACTGCTTTCAGAATTTGATATTATTTTTAAAGTGCTGTCACTTTTGTTCACATGGTGTGTCAGAAAAAGAAAATGTAAGAATAAAAAAAACTGTGTTGATGGTAAGAATGAAGGAGAAAGGTGATGTACTCGGGAATCAGTTTGCTATAGCTCATTTGCCGTTTTATCATCTTCCGGTTACCCTCCAGGGCCCTATTTTGTTTCAGCCCTACTCATTAGAATTTAAGTTTTACAATAAGCATTAAGGTAAAGGAAGTTAGAAGCAATGTGGAATTAACTGCGTGCACTTTATGTATATTGCATCCAACTATGAATTTTTGAAACCTGTAGTACGTATGCTTACACACACAACTCTGGCTGCTGTGTATTTTGCACTGCCTAGTTCTCATGTCTCACTGACTTTGGTTTTTCTAGAAATCTGTAATAGCTTAATCTTTCCTATCCATAGAGCTATACCACAGTGTACATTTCCAACTAGAATAATAGATAATAATAATTTCAAGCAAATAGTTTTAATTCTAAGAACTGCTAACCTACCTCTTTTTTCACTTTAGCAGAATTCACAAGAGAACAAAGAGGGTTTTTTTTTAGCAAGCAAATCATATAGCTCTGCATTATTATTTCCTTCCATTCCCCCCAGTCCAAGTTCTGAAATTCTTTAAGATATGGAACCACAGCAGTCACACACAGTACTAGCCTAGAGAGTATTTGTTTAATTTAACTTTTTTTTTTTTAATTCCACATAAAACCCTGCTAATTCTTTCAACATAAATAGGACACATTACTATTCCAAGCTTCTCCTCCCCTTTTATTTGGCTCAGAACACCTGATGGTTAATTCCCAGTTGAGATAATTATTCCTTGGTTATCACTAGTTATTGTCACCTGTTCAACTTGCAAATCTCTACAAATTTGAGTTTTCCAATTAGCATCATAAGATCCCTATAGCATACAGCTAGCGTGTATTTTTTTTTTTCCACAAGGCAAATCACTTTTCACTTACACACTGTCTATTGAGTCTCATTTGGTAATAGTGCTTTAAAAATTATAGTGTTTTTCACAGAATAGACTTGTCATTGCCTTACCTCCTATCAAGCCCAGATGGCTGCTTCTATAAAGGAGAGAAAAACAGAAAAGGGAATTAAATGAAACCCTCTCCTTAATAAGTATCCAAGTCAATTTAAATAGTTCCATTTCATTTTTACATCAGAGTCATGCCCTAGTATTAAGGCATGAAGAACATTCTCAGTGTGCTAATAAGCCCCATGACATGTTGAACTGACATTTCAGTAAGCGGAATAAGCTGTAGTTTATTTTTAACTTCTATGGTACGAAGCTGTAGGTAAACTCCATCACAGACAGTGGCCCCGTGCTTTAGATTTGGGTTGACTTCCAGCTGAACATAATGAGGTGGCCTTCTGACTAAAACCAACACAAAATAATACTTGAAATTTGGAGGAGGTACTTCTGGATGCACCATTTTAAATCCTCAAAGCACGCAATACAAGATCACACAATATCTTAGTAATTACTTCACTTCGTTCTCTGCAATGCCTGCAGTGGATTTATGGCCCTTCAAGGGAGGTGATTAGTACACCTCCTAAGTCTGAAGTTCTGCAGTAAAAATGAGCCCAAACACTTTTTGTGGGAGTATACCACAGAAACTCTGATAACATCTTTCAAGCCTTCCCTCACTGTTACACAGAACCTCTGCAAATTTAAGAGGAGTTCCTAGATACAGAAAGTGTAAACTGCTGGCCTTGAAAGGTGGAAAAGGTTGTGCCATTTGGGAGCCAAGCTCCTCCACTTCATAGAATGGTGTGGGGTTGGAAGGGACCTTTAAAGGTCATCTAGTCCAACCACCCTGCAATGAGCAGGGACATCTTCAACTAGATCAGGTTGCTAGAGCCATGTCCAACCTGACCTTGAGTGCTTCCAGAGATGGGGCATCTACAACCTCTCCGGACAACCTGTTCCAGTGTTTCACCACCCTCATTGTAAAAAACTTCTGCCTTTTATCTTCCTTTGGATGTGCTGAGAATGGGCCAATGCAATCATTGAATCCCAAGCAGATATGGCAAGAAAGACTCTAACTTCCAAGATCTGTGCAGCTTATTATTAAGGATGAAACCTTTTCCGTAACTCACCGGTTCTGATTGACTCATTATTTTCTATTTGCACATGCCCTACCATGGGATGTCTGTAAGGATTTTCTTGTACTGTAGCTGCAGTTTTGAGACAGGTTTGGTGACAAAGACAACCCTCTCTAAAAACACTGGTGCCTCTAAACAGAATTATTTTCAAGACAGCCATATAGCTATACAGCTAGCATATAGTGTAAGTGAGGTTTAGGATGTATCTAGTACCATTAACAATGCTGTAGACAGACGGACAGGTACTGAAAGGTAAAAATGCTATCATCTGAGCCTGAAACTAAATAATGCAATGAAAGATTTTATGAAGAATACTAGAAAACAAATGGTTTCCTTGTGGAATACTAGGAAACAAATTGTTTCTTCCTAGCCTATACTAATGACAGATCACAATACTCTGCTGGCTCGAACAGATGTTAACAAACTTGCCTGCACTTTTCTCTTGTCCCCACTTACCTATCTTGGGGCAGGGAGTAGAGCTCAGACTCTCAGATCCATTTGGGCATCAAATTCCCTTTGAAATTGAGTTGTTAGATTCCTAACTGGTTTTGAGAATCTGGGTTTAAATGGGGATACTGTCTGCTTATTGCTTTGTGTCTGGAGCCTATGAATCAGATAGACTCACACACAGTGGAATAGGATTATTACTTCATGGCATGGGCAGGCAGTAACAGTCACGATCTAGCCCTTTGAGATCAAGACAGCAAGAAATTCATGAAGATTTAAAGTAGTTAAAGGAGTTTATTTTCCAGGTGGGAAATCCAGGTGTCAGAAGGAAAGTAACTATAAATTTTCAACCCAGCTTTCCACATAAAATGTAAAGCCATTTGGAGCACACAGAAAGCTCAGTATGAACTATGGCTGATAGCTGGTGCAAGGTATGGTCAGTGGTTTTAAATGATTGATGGAGCTATCTCTGCACTAAAGTACTAAGGTTGGAATAGAAGAAAAAAATTGAGATCTGTTATAATGGTGCTTCATACCTTTTCTTCCTCCTCTGATGGTCAAATAGAGTTCAGTTGTACAGAACGATTGTTACTTTGTACCAGTGATACATATGGTAGCTCTCCATACATCTACTAGAGAACTCCATTCCAATGAACAGAATAATACAGCATGTGCAGATAGTTTTTAAAACGTCTCCTAATTGATTATTGTCTCTTTAGAAAGTAAAGCATATTCAAATTGGTTTAGTTATTTTAGTTGAAGATGAAGAAATCTGTATGTGAATAAATATTTAATGTTGTGCTTTATTCCTGTTTAAATACTCGAAAGGGCTTTAAGGTACATCAATGAGTCATCTTAGCTCAATAGATTTATTACCTTTCACTTGTAACAACTTGGGGTTTTCCCCCACAACATCATGTAAAATAGTCTGATACAGCTAGGAAACTCAAACCCAAGCTGAAATAACAGCACAGTGCAGATACTCGAGATAACACTGGGCAATCACTCCCTTCTTCTCCTTTTCAAATACCAGAACCATGTGAGTTTTCAACCAAGTATCAGATACTTTAATATAATTTTCCTGAAATCAGTGACACTGCTCAAGGACTATTCTACATGAAAAAGACAGATGAACAAGTGCTGAAGGAACAGACTACCAAATACCCTCTAAGAAAGAGTACAAGACACTGACTCTATTTATACTCAGCTCTGAGATCAGTGTATTAGCTGACTGGCATTTCTCTTGCTGAGAAAAGATCAATGAAGAAAAGATCAGCTGAAGAAAGATCGATGGTGACCAGACAAACCATTAATTCGTAAGAAAAGAGATTTTGCTTGGAGAAATAGGACATTACCCTGAGGCTCAAGCTCAGACTTGATCGTTCCTATGTCTTACACGTTGACCTGAATTCTCACTCCAATAAGCTGCAAAGCCCTGCAAGAACAGGGTGAGAATGAGCTCCATGCTGGACAGAGCTGCAGACAGATATAGCAACAGTGAAGCAAAACAAGAGACAATAAGATCATAAATAGTCATGCCACATCTGAAAAGGTAGCACTCTCCACAGGTGGAGATTTCTTGCATGCTTTTGTAACAAAATGGGGCTATTCCCGATAACCTAGAATTTGGTATTCTTTCTATTCTGAGGTCTGCAGGTTCTCCTGCAGTTGTAATATCTGAATGACATGTAGTTTCTCTTTAAATACTGTCACAAGCAGTCACAGTGTCACAAGCATCTCACTCTTACTCCTCCTCCTCTTTCTGTAGGGAGAGAATCGTATTACATTATGCTGGATTGTTGTATGGTTAGAGAAAGGGGTTGGTTTTTTTGTTCTGTTTAGTTATCTTCCACTTGGAGTACTGAAACTCTAGATGGTCGCTATTTTCAGATCACCTGGAAAAAAAGCTCTCTTTCAGTGATAAACTTTTGCAAAACCCAAAAGATAAGGAAAAATTCAGATAAGTAAGAATATATGCCAGAATGTGTATGTATATACTTACAAAAGCATTCTGCAGTAATAAGAGAAATGAGGTGCTCAGAGAAAAGTGCTGGGTGCTGAGAAAAAGGCTTTGATGTTTTTGAGACATTAAAGGAGTTGTTAAGAGCAGTTCACCTGTGGATATTGCCAAGGAGAGGTAGCACTACAGTACTGATCATGTTTTAAAGTACTGCTCCGTGTTAAGTATAAACAGCACAGCAGCTTTAACAAGCGTTCTACTGTTTCAACAGTAGAAAACAGCTTGAGATGAGAGCGTAAGCTTCATTTGGAGCAAAGTTCCAGCTTTTCCAGAATAAAGGAGGAGCTTCTATTCTAAGATATTTGTTTGTGCCTAATGTTACTCCTTCACGTCACTGAAGGTGCACAGGATCCCACACCTGCCACTGGATGCTAACCTGCTGCACTGCTGACGGGGATGCTAACTGCACGAGGGGAGGGTGACAGTAGGTCATTTGGGGGGAAGCCCCCAAAGGGCAGCTGAAGCTCTGCTTTGATGAAAAAAATAGATTTTGAGAGAAAAACAAAAAACCCCCAAGTGGTAGTAGACATGTGTGTTTACCAATGATTAGTCAGAATTTTCCAGGGCAAAAGGGGAATTCCAAAATAATGCCTGACTGTTTCTAGGATTACAAACATCAGATCAAGCTCTGGGAACACTGGGTTCTACCTGATGGATTTAATTAACACCCCCCCCCCCCCCAAACATACCATGCAAGACACAGTGTACTCTCCCAGGTTAAGTCACTGTCCTTCACTGTTTGTGCTAGGAACCAGATATAAAAT
Source organism: Aquila spilogaster (assembly GCA_024606505.1). NCBI lineage: Eukaryota > Metazoa > Chordata > Aves > Accipitriformes > Accipitridae > Aquila > Aquila spilogaster. The sequence goes on from JANHGO010000075.1 coordinate 9,332,742, forward strand.
CCTAACCTAGTATTTATTTAAGATGGCACGTTACTAATTATGACAAAGTAATTTTTGGACACATACTTAATATATACCTGGAGCCAATACACACTGTCTTAATGGACTGCCACATGTACCCAGTGAAACTATTAATTAAATCAAGCCTTACTCACGTCCATGGTTAAAAGGAAAGTAACCTGGTTTATAAATCTAATCTCATATCACTAGGTAATAGCTATCCCTTGCTTATTAAATTTTTGCTACTGTTATCAAAAGAAAAAAAATCAGATTAAATTTGAAGTATTGCTTTAACAATATGTTTCAAGAATGCTTTTAGAATATCTGGACCTTCCCCGTTGTTTCTTTCCATTGTGAAGTTTCATGGGAAAAATGGAGAGAAATAATTCAGTATTATAGGAAGACAATTCAGAAAGCATATAACATAAATAAAAGTGTTTTCCCTGATTCTCTTCCTATTGCTACATATTTCCTTGGAAAGGTGGAGTAAAAGATCTTGGTATAACAAGAATTCCCTAAAGCAAAAATATTCTTTAAATACACATATATTTATGTGATATAAATTTTAACATATCATGTAAGTACCTTCCTAAGGAAACAATGAAGAATTATGCAAAATTAATTCAAACCAATTTTTGGTAAAAGGCCAAGACCCACATTTTTTAAACAAAACCCACCGAAAACTCTGTTCACACACTGAAGCCCTGTGCTCTGTTCTGTTTGTCTAGCTGCACATGTAGCTAACCTGCACTTGACTTCTAGCAGGTATTCCCAGAGTCCATGGCTGGGCCCCAGCTGGTCATTGAACTTCATGAGTTTTTGTTACTTGGTAAATGTAGCAGTGCCCCAGATATCCCAGACAGACACTGGGAATAATCTTTAGGAAGAAAAGGATAACAGGACAGTAGCTATAAGACAGTATGATTACTTCAGCTAACAATGTGCACTACTAACAGTTACAGATTTCTTTGATATATTATTTTTGCATTTTTTGGGCACTGTTCTTTACAACCCATTATGGGAACAGGTCTTGCTAGTGAATTTGAAGGAGAAGAATACACAGGTTCACATCCCATGAACTGTGAGAGTCTTTGTTGCTTTTGTTCAGATTTCAGCACAACTTAGTGGGTGAAATCCAGACCTCTTTCAAGTCAGTGGGTGTTTTGTCATGGATTCAAAGAGGCAGAGCTTCTTTGTGAGGGTAAGCTGGAGCTCCATTTTGCCAAACTCCACATGACCAAAATGCGCTGTTCATTTATAGCTGTCTTGAACATAAATATGTCTCATTTTATTTTATTCTGAGTCACGCCCCTGAAGTTTTAACTCACATATTTATTGTTGATTCAGAAATATCTAGCTAACAATGACAGTCTGACTTAATGGCCAATACAATTTAGGCATTTGTCATTTTAAAGCAGAACTTTAGGAAGAGAAACTTTTAATAAAGTTCACATTCTTTCTGGATAAAACTCCACACTATCTAATCAACAGTCCTGCGGCTTTGCCTTTATTGTCATAAATTATTTCCGTACTCTCTTGTCAGAGGTTATCAGCGAACTAGCACAAGAAAACACTCCTTGATTTGGCTCCAGTCAGAGTTCACAGGCGGGTAGCTAGCTCAGGGAAACCCCACCCCATTCATTTTTCGGGGGAGTTGAAGCTCAGCTGACAACCTCAGAAGCTGAATTTATAGCAGAAACTTCACAGTGCATTTTAACACAGCATTCTGTTTAATTAGCACTTAGGCAATTCCTTTTGTTCTCGGTAAACAACAGTAAGATTTGACAGGGCAGAGAAGAGAGTGTATTTGTTGCTTTCATATGTCACTCAAACTAGCCCATCACCATTCCCAAACTAATACTTCTTTACACGAACTTCTGCTAAATAGTGTTAGATTTTTAAGTCTAAAACTGGCAGGTTTTCCCAGGGTTGCATCTGATATCAGAATCAAGGTTTATTAACATTACAAAGAGCACTGCTGTCCTGTAGTGCCCCTTTTATCATTCTAAGCAGCTGCCTTGAGGCAATGCGTTTAACCTTGGGAAATGGGAGAGGAATTCTGGGAAGCCAGAAATATTTGACAGCTCAAGCCTTTTACCTCATCCAAAATCTGCTCTACGGCTTCAGCATCCACACTGAAAAAAGATGAGACCCTTATTTTCATTTGATGTTTATCTGTTCTATTCATTGCACTTAAAATCGAAAGATAGGACAGCATTTACTTACAGTGATCTTCCATTTGTGCTTCAAGCACATCAGTGATGAAAATTTTCCTTTTCTCTACTGAGACGCCTATTAGAAAGACAGTGCCAGGGTGTGTGTGTGAGTGTGTTGGGGGGACACTGAACAAAACCCCAAACCGTTTAGCAGTGTGCTACGTTTTTAAAAATAGTTCTGCAGGTTATCTTATTCCTACCTCTTTTATGTTTTATGATAAATTTCACATTACATTTTGCTATTTTATCACCTGTTGCAATAGCGAAGGAACTGTCACTGGTTCAGTTATAAGCCCTTATTTATCAGGGTTTAGGGCTTAGCTGTAAAAATAGAACTCATTTTGATGTTTCACATATCAATTCTCACTTTATACACAGCTTTTTCTTTCAGAAGGTCCCAAAGTATTTCCTAAGCTATACATGAATATAACCTTTGAATTGAGCTAATTCCACAGTTTCTGGCTGGCCCACGGCATACTGCAAAACACCAAAGCAGTGTGGATATAAATTAACCATCAGACATTAAACAGACATCTACAGTTTTAAATTTTGGTATAGCACCTCTCAAGCAAATAAAAAATGAAAGTTCTTTTTTTTCTGAAGTTTCGGATGAAAATGAATACAGTAAGCTATGCTGTTCAGGGCCAAATTCAGAGCAGATAATCTGCAGATCATCTAAGGGAGACAGGGAATTATGCTTTATCTTAGAGGAAAATTAGACTTCTCTGCTTTCCTAGAGTATATTTACATGGCACGGTATAGTGTTTTTTCTCCTTCTCAGCAGGAAATACTAGCCTAGGCAGAAGTCAGCATTAGTGTAACTATACTACCTTTGCAGCCATTTGTAGCCTGCTACTCTGTCTGAAGTCAGGTATCTTAGTACAAAGCAAGAGTGAGCCAACAGATCAAAACTGGCATTTTAGCCCTCTAAGCTCAGGGGACATGGTCTGTGCTCTCTCTATTCATAGCTATCTCTATCTAATGAGATTTTGCTCTTATTCAGGTGAATTGCTCAGCTGCTCTGACCATAAGCAGCTTATTGTTTTACTTCAGCTGTACGAAAATGTTTCATCCAGCCAATTCCACTTTGACACGTTACTGGCGGTGCAGTGTGTGTCTGGATTCTGACAGATCACAGCGTAATTCCAATTGTATAAGGATCCTTTCCACTGAAGTATTTTACAGGGCAGCAAGTCCATTTCAAAATCAAAAGTGAAACATTGTCTTCACAATGAAGAAATTGTGGGACCTATTTATATGTTTGCATCTAAAACTGGAGTTCCTAATCAATGCTCAGCCAATATATCAATCTTTAGGTCTCTTCTAGGATACTACTTGTGCCCACAGGCCATTATTTTTACTACCCTATCCACAGTCCATGCCTTTTCTGATGAATAGGAAGCAAACTACTACAAACCAGGAAAACTGCCCTATGTAAGCAGTACAAGAGCTCACCCCCTCTTGCCATAGTATGGTCCAGTTACATTTAACCATCATATTTATATCCCCATTTCTGGGGGCTCTTTCAGCCATTTCAATTGAAGTCGACTTGAATGGATGATTAGCGCTACCTCTCCAATTTCCCTCTCCAAAAAGGCAAGACATCCACTTAACAAGTGAGATCACTGTTCAAAATAGGGAATTTTCTCTCCGACCAGCTTAGCATTTCTATGGACTATTAACAAGCACTGACCTATTGGCAAGGTAACATTTCTGGTAAAACTGAAGTCCCAATAGCTCCAATGTATTAAATATAAGTTGAATATTTTTGCAAGCAGCATGTTACTTTCCAGCATCTTGGTAAATCATTCCATGCTCCTTCTCTCTGTAGTCTTAACTAGCTACGTTATGGTTTTTTCATTACCCCTCTTAAAATCAGGTCTGCTTTGTGTTTGTACATCAAAAGTGATGTATGTATGCATAAACACTCAACATCCATAAGAATAACTTCTTATCACTGTTGTAAAAGTGTTTCACTGATTTATATACCATCAGTGCATTATAATAAATATTTTACTATTTTATATACATAGTCAAATAGCATATAAACAAAATATATTTAAGGAATGCTGAGGCTATGAAATCACACATTTGAAAGTTGTTACTCCACTTTTCTTTCAATTGTCCTTTCAACCTTACTCCAGCCCATTCCATGGTATAATATAGCTTTTACTTACATCATTTCGAAGTACTTATTCCTCATTTACACAAAGGGTCTTGGGGACTCCTTCAGAATACATGTTTCTTCTATAGTAGACATGTAAGGCACAGTTATCACTGCATAGGGGACAATTGCAGCTTGAGGAAGTAGGGCGAGTTTTACATCAATTATCCCGATGAACACAAGTATTACATTGTTTCTTGCTCTATGTACTGCAGTGGCCTCAGCACTCTGCTTTGGGACCTATACGTGTATCTGCTGCTTTGTCACAGTTTGAAGCATTTTGCTCTGAACAGTCATTGCTAGGAGAAAGTTAAGTAATGTAGTTGCCCATGTTAGTAGCTTCTAAGAAAGTAAATGACTGTAGGAGCTTCAATTAGGGATGTCCTTTAACTTTCATAGATTTAATTTTGGTAAGTCTGATGTCCTTCTACTTAGCTCTCACCACCTGCTCAGAAATGCTTCTCACACTGCCATCTCAATTGGTGGCACTTGTCTGCTTGGTGAAACACCTAGATACACTGTTCAATGAGGAACGGAGCTTTGAGGCTGACATTTGACACATTATCAAGCTATCTTATTACCACTTTAGGGATGTGACCAGATTAAAATGTGTGCTATCACATGCAGATGCCAAGATTCTTGTTCGTGCTGTCATTACAACCAGATCTGAGTAGTGCAATTCACTTTTCTCTTTCCTAAGGAACAAAGCTTGCTATGTCACATCCTTCCAAACTTGCTTTTTACAGAGATTTATGGCTATACCCTTTTTGATGCCCCATACATTCCAGAAATATCAGTTACATGAGACTGGAATATTGTGAAATAATTGAACATGTAACATTGTAGCACAGGCCAATTTATTTTATTTTTTTCTTTTCTTTTCTTTGTAATTTTACATATATCTTACACAGAAAACAGGCCAAATACAACCTTATTTTAAATCGTCTCAATGGCATTTTACTAAGACTAGGGATGAAATTGATGTATTTGTCACATATGCATTTCATATACACTTTACATGCTTTAGTGATAGAATCAGCCTCTTAGGATTAAGCACTTCATTACCATAGCCTCTTATCAACAAAAGAAATTGAGAATTTTAAAAATAAGTGAAACTTTCACATTCCTCCCTAAATGCTAAGACACCGATTGCATACATGGTTCTTGAATTTAGAGAAAAGTTTCAGTTTTGGGAAAAGGAATTCATTTTGTTGCCTCTAACCTTGCCCTCTTCTGATGCTAGAGGTAAGATTCCACTGTTTTAATTCCTTGGCAAACTACTCCTTTGACTGATCTCTTATTTGGAAGATATTGAGCCTATGTTTTCCTTTGTTAAATCTCACCTCATTAATCCTAGTTATATACCTTGTGACAGTGCTAAACAATTGCTTTCCTTTTTTGAAGTTTACAGCTATGTAATACTAGAAGATAATTAGTATATCCCCCTCAGTCGTTCTTTGACTAAGCAAAGCATATTTAGTACTCATAATCTTTCCTTGTTAATCCCCTTACAGCTTCTGTTACTGATCCTCAAAACCTCTCAAGTTTGTTAGCAGTTTCCTAGCACTAGGCAACAGGAATTAAAGCCATGATTCTAAAGACAAGATTCACTAGTGCTGTGGATAAAGGGTCTGTTACCACAATCTGTTTTGCTTCAGCTGGACACACATTGCATCTCATAAAACTGGACTTTGGTGTCTCCACGCCTAGAACTGGACCCCAACATTATAGAAGTTGATGAAATGCTGTTGAAATCTGGTCCAGTTTAAACCTCCTCTTTGCTGTCTTTAATACAGAGTCTGTCAATCCAGCCAAAGTTATTCCCGCAAGGAGATCCTTTTCTTTGAGAAGTTCTTCATTCTCAGTCGGATCACTGTGACAAAGTTAAAAACCACTTTCCTGAGTAAGGGAAGATTATCACGGAAAGGAGAAATCCCAAACAGAAAAGCAAAGTTAGAATTCGTATTTTTAGGAGTGATGGGAAAGAGGGGAAATGAAACTCACTCGTCTTTACTGTTTAAGCATAAGTAACATTAGCAATAGGAGGAGTCATATACATACTAATTATTAAGTGCTAGCTTAGATAGAAGGAAGGCAGACTTAAAAGCTGGAATTCCCTGAAAACAGAATATTGGACAGTGCTGCCACATTCTGTTATTCCAAAGAATTTAGATAGCATTTTTTTTGTATTTTCATGTATTTTAGTATGAATTGGACTAATCAACTTTAGAGTGATGGAAAACTGGCTGGACTGCTGGGCTCAAAGGATAATTAATCAGTTGTAGATGATGCTAAATTGGAGGAGTTGGGTGGCATGCGAAACATGAGACTTCCAATTTAGAGCGACCTTAAGAAAACTGAAGATGAAGCCAACAGAAACCTCATGAAGTTCAAGAAGTGCAAAATTCTGCACCTGGGGAATGATCTGATTTTGCACCTGCCTCATTAGAGGCCAGGAACCGACTGGCTGAGGAACAGCCCTGCTAAAAGCAAGAGGGTCACAGTGCCAGACTGAATGCAAACCAGCAGTGTGCTCTCACTGCAGATAAGACAAACTGCATACAAGCCTGCAGGAGCAGGAGCAGGGCCAGCAGAAGGAGGGAAGTTATTATTCCCTTCTACTTGGCACTGGTAAGACCACACCTGGAACACTGTGTCCAGCTGTGGAACGACGGATTTTGGAAGGCTGCCCAGCTCAAGAAGGGTGTTAAGAAACCGGGGAGAAACACACCGAGAATTACCAAAATTACCTCTGACATATGACCTATAAGGAGAGACTCAGGCAGCTGGGCTGGTTTAGTTTGGAACAGGAGGCTAAAGGGCAATCTAATAGCAGCCTACAACTATTTCGAAGGAAATTACAAAGACGATGGAGCCAAACCTCAGTAGTGCCAGATGATAAAACAAGGGGCAACAGCCACAGACTGCAGCCTGGGAGGCTCCAACTGGAGATTAGGAGAAATTTCTTCACTTTGAGGGTGTTGCAGCACTGGAACAAGTTATCCAGAGATAAAGGAGAATCATCATCTCTGGAGGCTTTCAAGGCTTGGCCAGAAAAACCTGCAGCTGTCCTGACCCATATTAGCAGTAGCCCTGTGCCAGGCAGGAGGTTGGAACAGATAACCTCCAGAGATCTCTTCCAATGCACATTTTTCTGATTCTGTGAGTCTATGTTTTGCTCAGAGTCTACGTTAGACTTATTGGGAAGCTCCCTTTATGTTTCCTTTCGTGGCTTTATACAAAAGAATGATTAAAATCACAACAAAAGAATTCTGCCACAGAAAACTGAACTGCTGTGGCAGTTCAGGTAGTTGCCAGATGTGTCTGTTTCAGCTAGAGCTTACCCCAGTCATCATCTCCTGCTGCTAGTCATCTTTATCTACCACCTATATTCTTCACTTTCTCTCTTAGAAAATGGTGTTGTCCCTCAAATGGGGTTCATTTACAACGTGTGCAAGCCAGTAACACACAGAGTAGAGGTATTTTCAAATTAATTTCACTTATGCGCATGAATTGGTGCCTGTCTCAAGACAGCACACCTTTGTCTCAAAAACTCCCGCATTTATATACTTTAGTAATACCTCGTCATTATTATTTCCCTTAATGATTGGTTCTTTCTTCTTCGTCTCTCCTGTAAATTAGTGCGCAGACTGACTTCGTCTTTCATTGTCTTCTTTTGAGTAGGTGGTATCATTTGAGTAGGTGGTCAATGAGTCAGTGGTCGCGATCTCTCCCTGTAGGAATTACCTTTTACCTACTTCTTACTCTGTCTTGGCAGTTCCAAGTGGTTCTTCAAGGTTTGTTGATCAGACCACAATCCATTACCTTTTCTGACATAAACATAAAGCCCCATTGTCTAATAGCTAGTTCCTAAACCCTAAATCAAGTCTAGTTATTGTTTCCCTATTTTAAATATTAACTGATAGGGGCTGTATACAGGACTTTAGCAGCTCCCTGGTTATTTCAATCATATTATTGTGGCAGTACACCACCACCCCCCCCCTATCCTGCCAGCAGGAAACGAAACTTCTCCAGCAGGGAGAAGGGGAAGGAAACCCTGGAGGCCGCAGGTTGAAATTTGAACTGGCCAGTCGGGATGCGCCAGGTACATCGAGGTGACCCTCCTGGCCAATACGGAGTAAATGACCACAGGTCAGATTCGACAGGGGTATAAACGGGGTCCCACCAGGGGACACGTTGGCAGTCCCCCTCGGAGCAGCAGGTCTGCAGTCGGGGACTCCCCCTCGGGCCGGGGCACCGCCCGAGGTAACTCCTCGAGGGAGAG
>JANHGO010000075.1:9341506-9353389 GCA_024606505.1 Aquila spilogaster
GCTGGTGCAAGGTATGGTCAGTGGTTTTAAATGATTGATGGAGCTATCTCTGCACTAAAGTACTAAGGTTGGAATAGCAGAAAAAAATTGAGATCTCTTATAATGGTGCTTTGTACCTTTTTTTTCTTCCTCAGATGGTCAAATAGAGTTCAGATGTATGAACAATTGTAACTTTGTGCTAGTAACTGGTGTTACATATAGTAGCTCTCCATACATCTAGAGTGCTTCAGTCCAATAAACACAATAATACTGCACATGCAGATGATTTTTAAAATTTCTCCTAAAAATAAAGTGTCTTTTTAGAAAGGAAAGAAAATAAAGCATATTCAAATTGTTTCAGGTTTTTCAGTTTATGAGGAAGAAACATGTATGTGGATAAATACCTGGTGTTGTGCTTTATTCCTATTGAAATACTCAAAAGAGCTTTAAGATACATCAGTGAGAGATCTTCACTCAGTAAATTACTGCCTTTCACTTGCAGCAGCTCAGGGCTCCCCCCCACAACATCCTGTTAAATAGTCTGATAAAGCGAGGAAACCAAAGACCACACTGAAATAACAGAGTGAGTGGTGCAGATACTTGGGGTAATACTGGACACTCACTCCTTTTCCCTTTCAAATATCAGAAGAACCATGTGAGTTTCCAACTGAGTATCAGATATTTTAATATAATTTTGTTGAAATCGGTGACATTGCTTAGGGACCATTCTGCATAAAAAAAACAAACAGGTGTACAAATGCTGAAGGAAAAGACTACTGAATATCCTCAAAGAAAGGCTATGAGACACTGACTCTATTTATACTCAGCTGTGAGATCAGTGTAGCAGCTGACTGGCATTTCTCTTGCTGAGAAAAGATCAATGAAGAGAAGATCAGCTGAAGGAAGATCGATGGTGACCAGACAAACCATTAATTCATAAGAAAAGAGATTTTGCTTGGAGAAATAGCACATTACCTTGAGGCTCAAGCTCAGACTTGATCATTCCTAAATCTTACATCCTGACCTGAATCCTCACTGCAGCACACTGCAAGCCTTGCCTGAGCCGGGTGAGGACAAGCTCCACACTACACTGAGGTCCAGACTGGCATAGCAGCAGTGAAGCAAAACAAGAAAGAATAAGCTGCCACCACATTTAATCACAACACATTTGAAGAGGCAGACCTCTGTTTCCATAAGTGGAAGTTTTCTGCATGCCTTTGTATCAAAATTAAGCTATTCCTAATTTTTACATACAGATAATTTAGATTTTGGTATTCCTTCTGTTTTGATGTCTGGAGGTTCTTCTACATTTGTAATATCTGAACATTGCCTAGTTCATCTTTAAATAGTGTCACAAGCAGCTCACTCTTACTCCTCACTCTTTTCGTAGGGAGAGTCATCTTAACATTACCCTGGACTGTTGTACTGTTAGAGAAAGGGGTTTTTTTTTTTTTTTTTTATTATTTCTGTTTAGTTATCTTCCACTCGGGGTAATGAAACTGTAGGTAGTCACTATTCTGATATTGCCTAGAAAATAAAAGCTCTCTTTCAGTGATAAACTCTGCAAAACCCAAAAGGAAGAAAAACATGAAGTTATCCCAAAATGCATATATATATACATATACATACACACACACATAAAAAGCATTTTGCAGTAATAGAAGATGTGGTGCTCAGTGAAAACTGCTGGGTCCTGAGGAAGACGCTTTGATATTTTTGAGACATAAAAGCTGTTAAAGAGCAGTTCACCTGTGGATATTGCCAAGGAGAGGCAACACTACTGTACTGATCGTGCTTTAAAAGCTGTTCTGTGATAAGTGTAAACAGCACAACAACTTCAATCAGAGGGTCCTGCTGTTTCAACACTAGAAAACAGTTTGAGATGAGAGCATAAGCTTCACATGCAGCAAAGTTCCAAGTTTTCCAGAATACAAAGGAGCTTTCATTCTAATATACGAGGGCTGCCCTGAAAGTAATGCCTCCTAATTTATTATGTTGGCCTATGACATCAGAGGCAGATGCTGGTGGTATGGAAGTAGAGGCTTAACCTTCTCACCAACATTTCATGACATTCTGTTGCCATGTGACATGGCAGCAGAGGTGCAGTCTGACAAAATGCTGTCTGGCATGGAAGTGCCTATGAAACGAAGGAGAGGAATTGAACTCCTCCATGTGAAAAAAAATTGCCCCACTGACATTCACTGATGCTTGCTGAATGTTTTTGGAGACCAAACTGTGGATGAGAGCACAGTGATGCAGTGGGTGGTGTGTTTCAGCAGTGGTGACAGCAATGTGAAAGACAAACCACATTCTGTAAGGCCACGCAGATTGTTACCAGCATAGTATGCAGGTAATGGCTATGACTGTGCTGAAAAACAGTGCTTCGTAGCTGAGAATTTGCTCTATCAGTGTCGCTGTGCTCTTTGTATCTGTTGTAGTTCCCATGGAAACAAATAAGAGGCATTAATTTCTGAGCAACCTATGTATTTGTTGGCATCTAGTGCTATTTTCTTTTTAAAGTTGCACATGATAACATACTTGTTACGAGGTGCTGACTTCCTGTACTGCTGACAGAGGGATGCCAATGGAGTAAGGAGAGGGTAACAGTTGGCAGTTCTGGGGGAAGCCCCAGGAAGGCAGTTGAATGAAAAAGAAAAATAGGTTTTCAAAATAAAAACAAACAGTAACAAAACCCACAACCAAGTAGTGATAGAGGAGAAATTTAGCGATGAGTAGTACAGCTTTCTAGAGCAAAAGGAGAATTCCAGAACAATCCCAGAGTGTCATCAGAACATCAGATCAAGTTGTGGGAACACTGAATTCTGCCTAATTGAAAAAAGACCACCATGGCATGCAAGACATGGTGTGTTCTTCTAGGTTAACTTACTATCTCTCCCTGTGTTAGGAATTAGATAGAAAAGCCTAAACTTATTAATGTTTCTCTAAAGATGGCATGCTACTAATTATGATTAAGCAATTTTTGGACACATACTTAATACATACCTGGAGCTAATACACACTACCTTAATGGGCTGCCACACATATCCAATGAAACTATTAATTAAATCAAGTCTTATTCAGTGCTGTGGTTAAAGGGAAAATAACCTGGTTTATAAATCTAATCTCCTATCACTAGGCAATAACTGTTCTATTTTTAAAATTTTTGCTACGCTTTTCAAATGAAAACAAAGTAGAATTTTGTTTTGAAAATATATTTTGAGAATGTTTATAGAATATTTGGTCCTCCCACATTGTTCATTTCCTTTGTGAAGTTTCATGGGAACAACAGAGAGAAATGTTTCAGTATTATAGAAAGACAAATCAGAAAGCATGCAGTATAAACAAAAGACTGTTATCCCTCATTCTATTTCTATTGCTGCCTATTTCCTTGGAAAGGAAACTTATTATAGCAGGAACTTCCTAAGCAAAAAATATTTTTAAAGACACTTATTTTTCTGTGTTATATATTTTAACACATATAATACAAATACCTTCCTAAGTAAACAATGAATTACATAAAAACAGTTTGACATATTTTTTGAATGAAAAGCCAAGAATCTCATTTTTTCAAAAAACACCATCTCAACCAAACAAAATAAACCGCAACAGCATAAAAATAAAAACCCTAATTCACACTTTGAGGCCCAGCATCTGTTTGCTCTACAGCTGCACATGTAGCTCACCTGCACTGCACTTTCAGGAGGTATTCACAGAGTTCATGGCTGGGTTCTAAACAGCCAGTAAACTTCCTAAGTTTTTGTTACTTGGTAAGTGCAGCAGTGTCTCAGATATCCCAGACAAACATGGGGAATAACTGAAAAGGGTAACAGGATGGTAGCTATAAGGTAATATGATTACTTCAGCTAACAATGAGCACTACTAACAGTTTTGGATTTCTTTAATATGTTGCCTTTGCAATTTTGGAGCACTGTTCTTTGGTACCCATTACGGGAATGGGTCTTGGTGAATTTGAAGGCGGAGAATGGAGAGCTTCACATCCCATGAACTGTGAGAGCCCTTTTTTCTTTTGTTCAGATTTCAGCACAAGTTAGTGGGTGAAATCTAAACCTCTTTCAAGTCAGTGGGAGTTTTGTCATGGATTCAAAGAGGCAGAGTTTCTTTGTGAGGATAAGCTGGAGTTCCAATTCGACAAACTCCACATGACCAAAATGCATTGCTCATTTACAGCTGCCTTGATATTAAATATGTCCCATTTCACTTTATTCTGAGTCGCTCCCCTGAGGTTTTATCTTATGTATTTATTGTTGATTTGGAAATATCTAGCTAACGATGGCAATCTGACATGTTAGATACTTGCTATTTTTAGCAGGACATTGGGAAAATAAGACTTTCATGAACTACATGTTATTTCTGAATAATATTCTATGCTATCTAATCAACTCTCCAACGGCTTTGCCTTTATTGCACAAATTGTTTCCATGCTCACTTGTCAGAGGTTTATCAGCTAACCAGCACAAGAAAACTCCCTTTGATTTGGTTGTAGTCTGAGTTTACACCAAGTTATCTACAGCAGGGAAAAATCACACTCTTGTCATTTTGGGGGGAGTTTTAACTCATCTGACAGTTAACCTCAAAAGCTGAATTCATGTAGGAAACTTCACAGTGCATTTTAATACAGCATTCAGTTTAATTAGCACTTGGGCAATTCCTTTTGTTCTTAGTAAACAAAAGTAAGATTTGACAAGAAAGAGAAGGGAGTGTATTTGTTGCTTTCATATGTCACTCAAACTAGCCCATCACCATTCCCAAACTAATACTACTTTACACAAACTTCTGCTAAGTAGTGTTAGATTTTTAAGTCTTAAACTGGCAGGTTTTCCCAGGGTTGCATCTGATATCAAAATCAAGGTTTATTAACATTACAAAGAGCATTGCTGTCCTGTAGTGCCCCTTTTATCATTCTAAGCAGCTGCCTAGAGGCAATGCATTTAACCTTGGGAAATGTGAGAGGAATTGTGGGAAGTCAAATCTTTGACAGCTAAAGCCTTTTACCTCATCCAGAATCTGCTCTACAGCTTCAGCTCCCACACTGAAAAAAGATGAGCCCCTTATTTTCATTTGATGTTTATCTGTTCTATTCATTGCACTTAAAATCGAAAGATAGGACAGCATTTACTTACAGTGATCTTCCATTTATGCTTAGAGCAGACCAGTGATGAAAATATTCTTTTTCTACTAAGACTACTATTAGAAAGATAGGGAGATGGGAGGATCCAAACCATTTAGTAGTGTGCTAAATTTTTAAAAATAGTTCTTGCAGGTTATCTTATTCCTATCTGTTTTATGTTTTATGATAAATTTCACATTACATTTTGCTATTTCATCACCTGCTGCCACCATTACAACATTGAAGGAACTGCCACTGGTTCAGCTATAAGTCCGTATTTGTCAGGGTTTATGGCTTCACTGTAAAAAGAGTTCATTTTGATGTTTGATATCAATTCACACTTTATACAGCATTTTCTTTCAGAAGGTACCACCGTATTTCCTAAGCTACACATGAATATAACTTCTGAAATACAGCTAGCCCATAGCATGTTATAGAACAATAGAGTAGTGTGGATAGAAATCAGCCATCAGATCTTAAATAAACATCTACAGCTTTAAATTTTGCTATAGCATCTGTCAAACAAATGAAAAAAAAACCAAAACATTATTTTCCCCAAAATCTCGGATGAAAATGAATGCTACAAACTACGTATGCCTGATGATGGGCATGATAAGGGAGAGAGGGAATAATGCTTCATCTTACAGGAATATCAGACTTCTCTGCTTTTGTAGGATATATCTGTGTGGCACAGTATAGTGCTGCTCTTGCTTCTCAGCAGAATGTATTAGCCTAGACAGAAGTGAGTGCTAACATAACTACACTACTTTTGGAGCCATTTGTAGGCTGCCTCTCTGTCTGAAGTTAGACATCTTAGTAACAAAGCAAAAGTCAGCTGACAGATCAAAATTGGCATTTTAGCCCTCTAAGCCCAGGTGACATGGTCTGTGCTCTCTCTACTCACAGCCATCTCCACCTAATGAGATTTTGCTCTTATTCAGGTGAATTGCTCAGCTGCTCTGACCATAAGCAGCTTATTGTTTTACTTCAGTTGTATGAAAATGTTTCATCCAGCCAATTCCACCTTGACACATGTTATTAGATGGGCAGCACGCGTGGACTCTGACATATCACAGTGTAATTCCAGCTGTATAAGTATTCTTTTTATTGAAGTATTTCAGAGGACAGCTAGTCCATTTCAAAAGCACAAGTAAAACATTGTCTTCACAATGGAAGCAAGTGTGGGACCAATTTATATGTTCACGTATAAAACTGGATTTCCTAATCGATACTCAGCCAAAAAAAATCAACCTGTGACTCATCTGTAGGTTTCTTCTATAACACTCCTTGTGGCTGCAGTACAAGGATTACCCTATACACAGTCCATGCTTTTTCAAGAAAGGAACTACTACAAACCATGAAAGCTGGCCTACCTAAGCAGCACAAGAGCACATTTTCTCTTGCAACCGTATCATCCAGTCACCTTTAACCATTATCTTCATATTCCCCTTTCTTTTTCAGCCATTTCACTTGAAGTCTGCTTGAATGGATGATCAGTGCTGCCTCCCCAACTTATCTCCCCACCAAAGAAGGCAATGTATCCCATCCACTCAAGAAATGAGACCATGGTTTGAAACAGAAATTTCTTGCTCACCAGCTTAGCATTTTTATGGTCTATTAACTGGCAAGGTAATGTCCACAGTAAAACTGAAGTCTCAAGAGGTCCAACTTATTAAACACAACTTGAACATTTTTGGAAGCAGCATGTTACTTTCCAGCACCCTGCTAAATCATTTCATACTCTCTCTGTGTTCTCCATCAGCTATGTTTTTTTTATTACCCCTCTTAAAATCAGGTTTGCTTCGTGTTTATACATCAAAAGTGATGTACGTATGCATAAACACTCAACATCCATAAGAATAACTTCTCATCACCATTGTAAAAGTATATTCCTGAGTTATATACCATTGACGCATTAAGATAAATATTTTACTATTTTATATAAAAACTCATAATGTATAAACAATATATTTAAGAAAACATAGGGCTATGAAATCAAACATTAGAAAGTTGTTACTCTGTTTTTCCTTCAATTGCTCTTTCAACCTTGCTCTAGCTCTTTTCATAGCATAATACAGCTTTTAATTTCATCATTTTAAAGTACTTATTCCTCATTTACACAAAGGGTCTGGAGGACCATTTCAGAATAGATATGTCTCTTCTATAGGAGACATGCAAGCAAGAGTTATTGCTGATAGGGGACAGCTGCAGTTTGAAGAAGTAGGGAGAGTTTTACATTAATTATCCTGAAAAACACTAGTACTCCTTGTCTGATCTACTGCAATGGCCTCAGCACCTAGCTTTGGGACCTGTATGGAAATGTGCTGCTTCATCATGCAATTTGAAGCTTTTTGTTTTCAACAGTCATTATTAGGAGAAAGACAAGTAACATAGCTGCCCATGCCAGCCACTTTCATGTTAGCATTGCCTGACTGTGGGAGCTTCAATTAGGGATGTCCTTTAACTTCTGTAGATTTAATTTTTTAAGTCTGATGCCTTTCTGCTTAGCTTAGCTCTCACCACCTACTCAAAAATGCTTCTCACATTGCCATCTCAATTGGTGGCACTTGTCTGCTTGGTCAAACACCTAGATGTACCGTTCAATGAAGAACTGAGCTTGAGGCTGACATTTGACACATCATCAAGATATCTTATTACCACTTTAGGGATGTGATCAGATTAAAATGTGTGCTCTCACATGCAGATGCCAAGATTCTTGTTCATGCTGTCATTATGTCCAGACTTGAATAGTGCAGTTCACTCTTCTCTTTCCTAATGAACAAAGCTTGCTACCTAACATCTTTCTAAACCTGATTTTTTTTATTTTACAGAAATGTAAGGCTATGTCCTATTTCATGCCCTGTAAATTGCAGAAATATCAATTACCTGAGATTTAGATATTGTGAAATGATTGAACATGTAACATTATAGAGGACACCAACTTGTTTTACCATTATTTTCTCTGGATTTTTTTTAAATATATGTCTTACCTACACAATAGGCCAAATACAAACTTATTTTAAATCAGCTGCCTCAATAGTATTTCAATAAAATGAGGGACAAAATTCATGTATTTATCACATACATATTTCACATTTATTTTAAATGCTCTAGTGAGAGAGGCAGTCTATTTGGATTAATTCAGATTCTCTTGTCAACAAGAGAAATTGATTTATTTTTTTTTTAATAAATGAAATCTGCATATTCCTCCCTAAATTCTCAGACACAGGTCACATTCATAGCTCTTGAATTTTGAAAAAAGATTGAAAAGTAATTCCTTTTGTTTCCTTTAGCTTTGACGACTTCTGATTCAAGAGACACGATACCACTGTTTTAAATCCCTGGTAAAGTTCTCCTTTAGCTAATCTCTTATTTGGAAGATTTGCATGATATTCACGTTTCCCTTTTTGTTAGACATCACCTCATTCATCCTAGTTACATATTTTATGAAGGTGCTAAACAATTGCTTTCCCTTTTTGAAGTTTTCTGCTTTGTAATATTAGAAGACGATTACTATATCCTCCTTAGTCACTCTCTTTCACCAAGCAATGCATATTTAGTACTCATAATCTTTATTTGTTAATCCACTTACAGCTTCTACTACCCATTCTCAAAGTCTCTCAAATTTGTTAGCAGGCTTCTAGAGTGAGGCAACAGGAATTAAAACTATTATTTTAAATATAAGGTTTATTATTGTTATGGATAAAGGGTCAGTTTCCACAACCTCTTTTGTTTCAGCTGGATACACACTGCATCCCATAAAACTGGACCTTCTTCCACTCCCAAATGCAAACCCCAAACATTATAAAAGTCAGTGAAAAAGCTCTTGTAATCTGGTCTGATTTAGGTTTCCTCTTTGCTGCCTTTAGTATGCAGTCTGTCAATCCAGCCAAAAGTTATATTAATGTAGACAACCTTTTCTTTGGGAAATTCTTAATTCTCAGACAGATGAGTGCGACAAACCTCCCCCAGTAATCACAAATTTTCACCAAAAGGTGAAATCCAGAACAGAAACACAGGGTCAGAACTTGTATTTTAGGAGAGAAGAGAGAGAGGAAAACTGAACTTCATATTTATTGCTTAAACATAAGGAATGCTTGTGGTAGAAAGTCTATGTCTATTAATTATCAAGTGTTTGTTCACATGGAAGGAAAATGAGACATAAAAGCTGGGATTCTCTGAAAACAGGAAATTGGACAGTACTGTCATGTTCTGTTATTCCAGAGGGTTTTTATTTTTGAATTTCCTGTATTTTGGTATGAACTGGATAAATAATCAGTTTTGGATGGTACTAAAATGGAGGAGTTGGGTGACCGGCATGTGAAACAGAGTTCCCATTCAGGACCTTAAGAAAACTGAGGATGAGGCCAGCAGAAACCTCACAAAGTTCAGGAAGTGCAAAATTCTGCACTGGGGAATCACCCAATTTTGCACCTGTATCATCAGAGACTGGGAAACAATTGGCTGACAAAGAGCCCAGCTACTGTGACTGGGGTCACAGTGCCAATCTGAATGTAAACAAGCAGCGTGCTCCCACTGCAGATAAGAAGTACATGCTAGGATGCCAGCACAGCAGAGTAAGTTATTCCTTTCTACTTGGCACTGAGAAGGCCACTCCTGGAACACTGTGTCTAGTTCTGGAAGAATGAATTCTGGAATGCTACCCAGGTCAAGAAGGAGGTTGAAAAACTGGAGAATGTTATACACAAGACTACTAAAATTAGCTCAGAAATATGGTCTATAAGAAGAGACTCAGGCACCTGGGCTTGTTCAGCCTGGTGAGGAAGAGACTGAAGGGCTTGAAGTCTAGTAGTAGCCTACAACTACCTACAAGGAAATTACAAAGACAATGGAACCAAACCCATTACTAGTGTTAGATGGCAAAACAAGGGATAACAGTCACAAACTGCAGTGCAGGAGGATCCAACTGGAGATTCGTAGAAATTCCTTTTCTTTAAGTGTACTGCATCTTTGGAACAAGTTATTCAGAAAGAACAGAAAATTGTAATTTGTTGAGGCTTTCAGAGTTTGGCCACAACATCCTTCAGCTGTCCTGACCCAGTGTTAGCAGCAGCCCCACACTAAACAGGAGGCTGGAATGAATAACCTCTTCCAGCATTCTTCTGATCTTGTGCATCTGTCTTTTGCTTGACATCTAAGTTAGACTTACAGGGTAGTTCCTCTGATGTTTCTTTTCATAGCTTTATATGAAAGATAGATTAATATCACAACAAAAGATTTCTGCTGAATTGCTGTGGCAGTTCAGTCAGTGGCCAGATGTGTTCATTTCACACAGTGCTAAACCCAGCCATCATCTCCTGCTGCTTATCTTCTTCATCTATCACCTCTGTTCTTCACTCTTCCGGAAAACAGCACCCTTCAGATTGGATCATTAATATTAAATGCATTAACAGTTTCCATAACTGTGCAGAAAATAACCAAGGTAAAAACCTTGCTGAGTGAGGAGGTAAATTTACAGCCATCTTGAGAAAATGTAAGTAGGAAACAAAAAAAGACAGGTACTGATTGGGCACTTTTGTTCCATGCAGAATAGGAGCCATAAGCCTCACAGTAGATCTCCACTGAGCCTTAAATTTTATTCCTTTCATCAGTACTGACTAACTGCCTCAAGGAGGAGTCTACTGAAGCAAGGCATGAGTCCGAAACAAAGTTCTGCCTGGAAGATTCCACTGCTTACGTACAGTTAGGGCCATCATCTCAGGATATCTGTTTTCACTTGCACAGAAAAGGCTGTAACACAGGCACAGTAGAGGTAATAAGCCTACTGATATAAGTATCCCCATTTTTTGGTGATGGCACCAACAGAGAAATAGGATGACATGCTCCATCCACAGAATGAAAATCATGTGAAACCTATTTAGCATAAAAGGAAGATCATACAGAAAGGAAAGAAGTCTTTGCTCACGTTCATTACAAATATGGCATCTTCAGTAGTTCAGTCAAAGCTTACTGACAATACCTAGTCCAAGATGGAGAAGTAGGGGAGCAAAAGGCTTGCAATGGGAATGCTTATCCATAAATACAAGATATAATCTTAATTGAGCCATGGAAAGCAAAGTAGCATTATAACAAAAGAAGCAGGTGGCATCTATGCATCACTAGACAAAGAAACATCTGTTCTGGCAATAAACTTCTTGGGAGTAAACTTCTAGACCTGCTCAAAGCTGGGTTCTCTACAGAACAGAAAATCTAGCACACTTTCTGGATCTCTTTCCTCCTACCAGATGTAGTACAGACTTTTGAAGGAGGAAAATGATAAAAACATTACAGGAGACATGAGATTGGATTATTTTGTAATTTTTTTGCATATGTGCAAGGTGGCTATGAGGAATACATACAGAACTTCTCAAAGCAGAAAGAAATCCATGGTATTTAAGCCTCTTTTCAGTTCAGACAAACTCGGTTATAATGGATGAGTGCTCCCTCCATGAGAATTTCCCATTGGATTGAGTAGCATTGCCAAGGCTTCTGGTCCCCTGCCAATGAGTACATAGCCAGGGTTTCCATTTTTTCCCTTCTTCTAGGAGCTGTAGTACAGCCAATTCAGTCTCTTGTACCACAGGGGTTACAACACTGGTAGTACATGTACAATTCTTGTAGGTCTCTCAGGAGATGGTAAAGTTTCAAAGATAAATTTCTGGAACTAGGCAGGAATCCAGACTTGAAGAGACAGAAAGACAAAGGGTCACATATTACTGAACTGGCAGGAAAAAAAAGATTACAATAAGACTTATTCTACAACAGAAACACTCACT
>JANHGO010000075.1:9356606-9398255 GCA_024606505.1 Aquila spilogaster
ACAGGGCACAGCTGTCAGCATCTCTTATCCTCCATTTCAGAAAATCAGCTGGTACTGGCAAGAGATCATAAGCTAAGACTAAGCAGTAACTGTGCATCCTTTTTAGCAAAGCAGAAATGGAAAAATCATTGCATAGATCATTTTCTGTCCTGGTCTTTTTGGCGGCCCTTTCTTACTTATGGCAAATCAGATAGTTACTACTTCTGTGTTTCAGCACTTCAAGTCATATAGAATGTCTTTTCCCAACCTCCTTTTATTAACGGTTGCAAATGCACAGCGCTAAAGGGAACGTAAAAGGAAGGCTGGTCATCACACACATGAACATATGCTCTGCCTGTTAAGAACATATAATCCAGCTGCTTCTGTAGGTTCCTGTCAGGAACACAAGGTATTAGCTTGCTGAAAGAGAAATCGAAGACTGTCTGCCACACTGACTAATGTCCCATATTATTTTATGTCAGAAACAGTGGGGATCATACAGTATGAAATATAATAAAGACAGAGGACACAAAGGAAAGAAGGGAAGAAATAGCACAGAAAAGAAAAAACAGCAGGAAAGCAAAATAGAAGAAAAAATCAGGAAGAAATGATTTATAGAGAATGCTGAACAACAACACATCTAGCTCTTCCCAGAACACCACGCTGATTTTACAGATCATTTTTCTACCTTTATTATTTTATAAATGTTGTATAATGAGAAGCAAACCGGCAGCAAGGGCAAAGAGGAGATGCAAGAGTCATGTCATGCAAGGGAAGGAGATAAAAATTCAGGATAAATTCAAGATTAGGGGAAATGAAGAAACATAGAAGTTGTAAGGCTGGGGTGACAAAGACTGCTATTACACTTTTCTAGAGAAACAGGCACAATGAAAAGAGTCCAAGATAGTAAGTCAGTCCAGGACCACCTGGACAATGGTGTTAATGAACGTAACTAGAGGTACTAAAGAAGCCTCTGGCAGATTGAGAATGCAGAAAGGACATGAATCTGTGAAGCCTCAGAGGAAGCCTACAGGTGGTGCCTGCCATGCTTAGAGATGTAACATTGATATGCTTGGGACCCTTAGACAATAGTGTTATTCACACAAATAATTGCTCATCAGTACCAGTGAGGGAATTGCAACCTGGCTCATCACTGTGAGACACAGGTCTCACAGCACAGTGTCTCTTATCCTAGCAGCGAACACATGCCTTCCTCCGAAGGAAAACTTTTATGCTGAACACTCCTAGAATGTTTACTGATGTAGATTCTGAGACCTATATCCAAAGCTATGTATATGTGTATACAGTCGGTACATAGCAAACACAAGCAAAGTGTGCATACAGACATTGAAAATAAGGGCTCACACACCAAGGCAAACAAGGGCTATACAGTAACACCTATACTGACCTGCACCTAAGCTGTCAGAGCTCTTCATGCAGACAACTAAAAAGCACAGATTATCTACTCCCATGGGTGAGGAGGCAGAGTACATAAGTAAGAAGCCATTTCTGCTTTTATTGCAAGGTAAATTGCCTGCTTTGGAAAAGTCATGTTAAACATTTATCAGTTATTGCTAAGTTGAGATGTGGAGTGTATTTCTCACCTGGACTATTTCATATTTGAGTTCAATCCACATCGCACAGTGCCTTGCTAGCACGATGTACTTAAATCTCCTATGTCATCTTGAAGGCAAAATTGACACCAGCAGACAAAAAAAACAAACTTTAAATAGATATCTTCTTTATTCTTTTGAAGAAAGTTGGAGACTCGCGAACTCCTAATGAGCCTTATTTACTCCAACATAGTTTTGTTTTATGTCCTTGCCTTTGCTCTTTCTTTTAACCCTTTGTTCTGTTCAGAAGCACTGCAAACTGCAGGCAACCTGTGAAAGGAAAGGACTGGATCAAGGGCAGAGTAACATACCCATATGGTAAATGATCTTCTCTAATGCTTAGCATGAGCGCTACAGATCATAGATGTGAGGACTTGCTGGAAGAGCTGAAGCTGTCTGGAGTTAGCTTGCATAGCTGAAGCCATGAAAAACGCTGTTCCAGAGTGGACACATGACCAGCACGTGTACACACAGCCAAGATGCATGTGAATTGATTGCTTTGCAAAGCTGTACTTCAGAGAAATCAAGATGTTACCTCCTAAATGCTGCTGACAGTGTTAAAACCTCCTGGTAAATTCCTCCTGTTAGACAAATTAAAGGAGGATAATTCATACATTGATGAGTTTCAAGAGTTCGGTTGTTTCCTTACATCATCATGACAAAACAACAACAACAACCTCTTAAGATTAAAGACAACATTTGAGTTAGCCAGCAAGGTTTTCAGACTGACCCTTTGAATCCATGAATACTTTTACACTAACTTTTCCAATTATTTACTGACAAGTTCATATGCACTTACACATGAACACGCACACAAATGCAGTAAATAAATGTTGACTGCAGATGTGCAAATGCAGAGGGTTTTTCAGCTCTTGTTTTGTGGAAATCAATGCCAAGAAGTCAGAAGAACAAAGAAATTAGAACAAAACACCCACTGTTTACATAGCAGTAGTTTGATCTCGTAAAGGATAAGGACAAAGACCTGAAGTCTTCCTGTGCCTCAGTGAAAGCCATGTGACATGGGGAAAACCCAAAAGCAGATTAAGAACTCCTATGAACCAGCAATATCTTCTGGGAGCCAGGGGGCTGCAAATGGAAGAAGCAAGATCATACATTCAATCTACATCTCAAAAAGCCTATGTTTGCCTATGTCTTTTTCAAAAAGATCTATTTTTATCGCTCTGATATTTCACTTGCAGTGAGAGAAAAAACCTCAAACTGATCATAAATCTAGTTGGATTAGAAAAAGAACATTAAAGTTTGAGATCATGATTGAGCTTTTTTTTTTTTTTAACTTGAACTCCCTTGAAACCTTAATCCTGCAAGTTACTTAAACATGTGCTTCATAGTAATCACCAGCTGAAAAAAGTGAGACTACTAGCATACTTAAAATTAGTCTGCACACTTGACCATCTTGCCTAAATTGAGACTGTAACCTATCAGGAGATGAGTTCCTTGTAGCATTCTAGTGCTCCTGCTTCTCAACTACTATAAAAAATACTTGTAAGTTCACTCACTGAGAAATATATATTATATTTTCTTAGCTGCAATGAAATCAGAGCTGGAGCTTTACTGTCTGTTGATTGTCAATATTACTGTTGTCTGCCTTAGCAGACAATTATGTCTCAATTTTTTTTTAAGCATATCTACCTCTTACAATAAAAGTTAGGCTTACAGCTTATTGTTTCACAACAGTGATGTCTTCTGATGGGTAACAGTATTCATAAATACAGTAAGTAATTTCTTCAACTGATGGCAAAACCTCGGGATTATTCACTGTCCCTGTTACCATATCAGATAGCATGATAAACAGATCTGTCATTGCTATCTAAGAACACTATCTGCCCTAACAGGCAGAACTGCCATGGCTCAATCCTGCCACTACTCTTACTTGACACCTTTGTAAAGCCATCAAGGGATACTCTAGCAACTGCTAGAATGTCCTTGACAGACCACTTGTGTACCACTTGTGTTTTTTTGCTTTTGTATGTTTTTCTTCTTTTTCTTATCCAACTCTGACTGTTCTGTCTCAATGAAGACTAGAAATCACAGTTTAACTTATAAATAAAATGAAAAACATCAGGAAAAATGAAATGAATCAAAGACTGATGGAAATAATGCATTTTAAAGAACTTGTGCACAGTATCATTCTCCATCCAGCATGATGCCATTAAAGTAGTGACTGATCCTGGTTCATGCTGGGCACCAAACTGCCTTCACAGTGTCCAAATCAGAGAAGAAAATTCTTCATCTTCAGCCAGCAGAAAGGCTCTTCTGAATCTTTTCAGATTATGGCCAGGATTGTCTTTGTTCCAGGCAAATACACTCTAAAACAGTCTGTCAGAGTTTAATCCAAAGTTCTTCGGAAAACTGCAGATAAATCAGAGCTCAGTGGCCTATTTCTAATGTAGTAAGAGTGAAAGGCAGCCCAGTGTACTCCTTCTTCACATCTCCCAGTGTCTCCCAACTCACTAGGTTCACTTCAAAGTTCTGACACTTCACTGAAGAAGACAATATCTGAAATGACTGACACCTTTTTGAAGCTGGCTACATTTGTCAACAACTGTACAACTGGAGGAGCATGGCCATAAATGTGCAAAGCTGAAGGAGCAGCGCTGACTACTGAGTCTCCCAAACTAAAGAAAGCAGGCAATGTATTAGTGAACAAAGACCTATACAGAAAGAGCATATTTTTCTACATTTCACACATATTAGCTATAGGAAGTATAGATACCACTGCAGATGAATCAGTCTTTTTTCTGTCCATCCTAGATAATGCATAATGTCAAATTTTGGACTGTAAGTGTACAGCATACCTAAATTAGTTTATATAAACTGAACCAGCACAGCTGGAGATCCTACTACCACCCAGACAGATTTCTGTCATCTGTATTCCTTCATAGTCACCAATCATTGGAGGAAGTAGGGTTGCTTGGGCTTTGAAAGATAATGTAGGATGAAGGCTGCTCTAGTTTCTTCCATCAGTAAGTCATCAGCAAAGTCATTCCATTATTAGAGCTTGTTGGGGTACAACAAGCTTGTAGAGTTTGCTGATATGTACCCTGAGTAACCCCTCCTCTCGAAGGAGTAGCAATCAACAATAGAGAAATTGTAATGCTAACTCCAAGGCATCTGTCCAACATCACTTACGCAAGGATAATTTTTATCTGGCTGCTTAACAGCACCAAAAGGAACAGAATAGGACTGAAAGCCTGTCCCCTGTTTTAAAGTTAGCAAAGCTTAGGCAAGAAAAAAAGTTGTGTTTCATACTGTTTTTTTTTTTTTTTTTTTTTTTAAATATGACTCTCTATTCAAACCCATTGTGAATTTAAATGATTAGTACACACTACATCTTCAGGTATCTCCAGCAAATCCTAGAACAGGAAAGCATATCCAACTGTTTCTGCTCTGCCAAAGTTAACTATTATTACAGCATGGAGATATAATATTAATTTTGTTCCAATGAAATTGGCTGGCATATGTGTTTCTGTGAGCCAGGCAATAGGTCATTACTGAAATAGCAAAACAAACCTGTTCCCATTCTTGTTCCAGCACAATGCATTTAGATTTTAAGATCATAACTGTTGGATACCTCTCCTGCAATGATGTACTAAGACCACTCTGCCAGAAGCTATATTCTTTCATAAAATGACTTTGCTGTATCTTCCTTTTCCAGACCCATCTCAATATAACAAAATTTAACAGTCCTACAGACAATGCCAAATATCCCTCATTCATAATTAAGGTGAAAGCAAGTGGTACAAATCTCTAATTATCTTTTATGTCATATTTATTTTCTAGTAAATTATTAAGTAATGATTTATAACCCAAATTCCATATGTGTACCTGCTAATTCAGGGGGAAAAATATCAGCCCTTCATGCTCATTTAGCTAATGGGCATCACTAATTGAAAAAATGTTCTTTGCACATATCACTAACTTTCCAATCATTTACTTGTAGGGAAGTTTGAAAACTTACAGAAAAAAGATAGAGAATCAGTGAAACTATGAAAGCTGGACATGGCGCTACGCTGAGCTCTCCCTCCTCTGTGCAGACAGTAGGCAGAGTTCAGTGACAGAAATATCTGTCTCCTCATATTAGTAGGGGGTTTTCAAGAACAAGTCAAGTTTGAAAACAGAGTTTATATCCCGTGCATTCTTTTTAATGCTCACTGTACTTTCTGCAGGAGCACGTCTTGATAATCTCACACTGAAGTGCACTAATCTCCTAGGACCAGGATTTCAATAAATTTTTTAATCAAGGCTACAAAAATGTGTCTGAACTGAAAACATCTCTGGGTTCTTTCACTGAATTGAATTTTTCCTGCAAAAGAGGCTTCTTGCTCACAACGAAGGCTGCCTCCTGTGCTGGACAAAAGTCCTTGCAAGAGCCTTTGCTCCATCCTGAGCCATTGCTTTTGTGTAAGGACTGCTCCTTTGATAGCAGCAAAGAAAATTTCTGAGCACCATGAAGCCAGGAAGAGCCGAATCAGAAAATACCTACTGCAAGAGCTGCAGCACTGAACCCTATATCCTTTCTTCTCTACTTGTTTTTGTTTTGTTTTCTTTCCAGGCCCAAGCAACTTCTCTTCCTAGTCTATAGTCTTGTGTGAGGACTGTGAAAGTCAGAAAGCTTAGCTGTTTCTGAAATATCTTTTTGTATGCGCTTTGGTATGCCCTAAAAATCAATTGTTCAGGTTGAAATTACCACATACTTTGATATGCTGACAAAGTGGAGGAGAACAGACATCTAAAAACATTCTCTCTTTCTTCTTTCTAAATCTCACAGTCTTTGGGGAGCTGATTTATAATTTTTGACCTGTTGTAGCTAGCAATACCAAGAATCAGTTCTAAGCAACCTGCCTACTTTTACCTCTCCCTAGAGAATCTTTGTAGACATGAGGCAGAGCAGCTGCTTTGCACACATGCACCCCTTTGTACCTATCCCTGAATATTTATTAGCATCTGACAACAGGTGCTCTTTACAAAGCAGCTGCAAGGAGTTCTGCAAAGGATTGCTGCTCTTTGATTCCCCTAAGGCATTTTGGTCTGCTCTCAGGAAACCTCTTGCCACTGATATAATTCCAATCCATCCACCTCTACAGCAGAGAAGGAAAGCAGAAATTTGTCCCACAGCATACACATATACCATGACTTTGACTTTAAACTGTTAACCAAATGCTTTCCTCAGTTACACATTTTTTCATAATGTGTTTGGCTGCAGTATCCATATGGCTAACCTTGGCCTCACAGCCACCATAGCTTTTGTACTGTACGATGCGACTATGACCTAAATGAAGTATACAAACACCTAACATTGTAGACTCAAGAGGAAAAAAATAGAGGAAGTGCTTTGCCAAACACCATTGTTAATATTAGAAAAAACAGGACATTTAGTACATAACATTTTTGACCCTAAACTTCAGAGTCAGCACTTGTTAACACTTATGAGTTACTTACGTAACTCAATCATCTGTAGAAACGAAGATAGTAGGAGTATAGCATTTAAATGAATTTAAAGATGAGAATAAATCTGTTCATAAACTACCATACATTAACCTCTGTCTGTTTCAGGTGTCTAACCTCTAAAGTTGATACAAAGGTAACCTGAATCCCCCCTGTGAGAACTATTCATATCCATTAATTGTTGCAATACAGGATACCATAGGTTTGAGCTGGTTGCTGGTTCTTCAGTATCTGAAATGTACTCAGCAGAGAGGAGGACACCACAGGGACTCATTTGACTCTGACTTTCACATTAATTTTGCCGTGCAGTGAAGAGCAAAGACAAAATCAATGTCCATCAGTAATTATTCAAGGTAAAATATCTAGTGATATTGAATACCAATGGCAGTAGTGAGCATTAAACTTACTTAAGAATTGAGGAGTTGACAATGCTATTTATTCCAGTTCAACTTCATTTTCAATCAAGCATACAAGTTTAGGAAATAATAACACCAATGATGAAAATACTGGATTTACATTCCTGGAAAGCAAGATTCAAAAGTTGCTGTGTATACAAACTTTTTACAACGTACAGTCAGGAAAGGTTTTAGTCATGCAGAAACATGCTAAATCTCTGCAAAGAATATTTGTGATTGAGTCAATTAGTGTGACAGCTATGTTAACTTTGGCAGTGTATCACTTGGTGGTGCCTTCAGCACTGAGCGCGTAGTTACGTGATGATTTGTCTTATATGGAAGGTGGGCAGCTTTCAGACAGACATTGAGAAGAGAAAATAAAAATTCTTATTTTTTCTAACAAGTCTTGAAAATGCTTAACTAGGCCTAATAAGGACCACATTTTGGAATAACATCAACGCAGAATTAATCAGCCAGTTCTGATTGTCTCTAGGCAAATACTAGCAGAGATACTGAAAACCATCTTGTACAACTGCATGTTATTGCATTCTTCCAGCAGCATCCAAAAGGTGACTGACATGCAACAAGTGGCAAAGCATTGCCAGTTAAGCCATATACTGTCATTTCAGATTTGAAATAGCTCTCTGTAGATGAAACTTTGAGATGCTCTTTTTTTTTTTACAGCAAAGTAAGGATTAAAGTGAACATATCTGGTATTAATGAAAGTCATAATTTTTTAAGAAGACAGTTTACATACTACAGTAAACAGTTTTTTTTTTTTTCACTGTAAAGAAATCCAGTGTATTAAGTGGGCAGAAGGAAATCTTGAAGAAGCCAGTGAGTCCTTTCCAAAATACAGTCTAAGCCTAAAACAATGCTGAATGCAAGAAGAACACAGTCAAATGAGATGTTACTAAAACAGTCTAATAAATGATTATGTCTTTGATTTTCTCATTTCTCAAGCTTTAAATACCATTCACAGTGTTTGACCTATAGCAAAATCTCATTCGTAAGACAGAGGAAAATGGAATAGGATTTAGACAAACAACCTTCTTAAGAACATTAGCCACAAGGGTGATGGAATTTTTCTCCTATCTTCATTTTACACTTCATCCTTTATTGTGGCATAAAAATTGTTAATTTTTTAAATACTTTCTTTGAAGTAAAATTCCCTCTGAATATTTATTTCTACTCTAATGATGCTTTTTTTTTCCATAAAAAGACTAGCAGCATTTGAACACATTAATCTCTGCAGTTAAGCAGACAATGAAAACCCTACAGTGCTTCTTTGTGGTATCACAACTATTTCACTGTTCAAGAAAGCAACGCTTTCCAATGCAGTTCCTGTGCACCACAAAGTATGGCCATAATACCATACTCTGCCCTAGCAGAAAATGCTTCTGCCTAGCCATCCAAATCCCAGTCGAGACCAGAGCGTTCTCAAAGTACTACAAGGTTTACTGTATGAACCTGCTTGAAAATGGAGTTTAATAGAAGCAGAGTCGGAACGTCCAAATACAGCTAAAAATGACAGAGCCCATGAACATAAGAGAGAATCACAGCCTGACACTGGGATAATAATTAGCTATATTCAACAATGCACCTACATTGAAATTACTGGACACAGTTATTCCACAGTAATAATTTAATTGCTTATGTATAGATAAAGAACATTGATATCACTACCTCCAGTTTAGACACTCATAAACAAAGCTCCTTTCCCAAAGAGATAGTTAAGTCTCAGAATTAGAACTAAGACCACTTCTCTTGCCTCCAAAAGTCATGCCCAATTAACTAAGCCATAGTTCCCCACAGGAACAGAATCTGTGCTCATACAAGAAAATGTGTGCATGCTAGTCAAGGAAATTAAAGTGCAGCTATAAATCTCAGCTAGTAGCTGCTGTCTGGCCAGCTGCCCATGTTAATGCCAGATGTGTCCTCACTGTGCAAGAAAATATTTGTTTCTTGTAAATTGTTTTGTTTCTTTTTCCAAAAGAAAAGAAAAAAAAAATCAGTCATGCATCTTCAACCTTCTCAATTTCAAATGTCACACAATACAGCCTCACAATCATTCTGGTGACAAAGTTATCTCATGTGATGCACTGTAAGTTGAAGAGACGCACCAAGGAGAGTTCAGTGACACGATAATTATATTCCCAGCAAGAACATCCACTTAAAAAATAGGTATATGTATCCCTTTTGAAAGGTAAGAGACAAGAGACTGAGGACATGGTTCTTTTGTTCTCATTTGAGATGAGCCACTACCACACCTCTCAGCAGCCAAAAAAAAAAGGCAACAACTACCATGACAATATACACTTAGTTTATCCATTTGCTGAAAAAAATCCTGTTGAGTGTCAATAGAAATATGCACACAGTGGTTATATTGATGACTGCCTGCTGTTTAACTAGGAGGTTTTGAAATGGAGATTTAGTAGCTTAAGATGGTAATGTTCAGGTTGTGGCTTTTCAAAAAGTAATTCCGTGCAATGTGAAGCAGGCCCATTGGTTCCAGTGATTCTGAATTACGTGACTTCTGGTAAAGGAGCAATTGGACTCAACTTCTGTTACTATTAGAGCATTTATGCCTCAGCTGCTGAAGAAAAGTTTATAAACTCAGGTTTGCCATCGTGGATGAGAAATCATATGTTATCAGAAGTTTCTTACTGTTTTATCTTTCCTTACACATTTTCAGCATCTCATTTTTCCATTGCCACACTCGGCTTTGAATAAAGATGGCCAAATAGATCACATCAAGTTGTATCTCAATTTGTATAAAAATGTATCACAATACAAGAAAAACTATTCTCATAACAATTTATCATCACTATTTCTATCATCTGCATGGGTTTCTACAAGCATCTTTGTCAAGAAAAGGTTTAAAATGGCTCTTGAAGCATCAACTAAATACTCTCAGAAGCATATTTCTGTCCCTTCCCAACTGATGACAGATTTTTAACTACTGGCCCTTCCAGTAAAGCAGCACAGCAATAAAACAAATTTCTTCCCAGCACAAGATCTCCAATGAAAAAAAACCCTCCAAGCATATAGCTTCTCTGAAGTTAGACAGTCATTCCTGTATCATAACCTAGAGCAAAACATACTGTAATATTACATATATACCTGAGACAGTTTTAAACTCTAGAGTCTGAGGGCCAATCATAGTTTAGCAATGGCAGCCTGCATTCTGAAACCTTTGTGAGGCTCTAGATACATACTTTGAATCATTTTCTTGTCCTGAGCTCTGTATTGCCGCTTAGGTCACCCACAGAGATCCTAGATCAAATACAAACAGCCCATATACCTACAGAATCATCTTCAGTACAGACAGGCTAAATTCCAGATAAAGAGACACCATTGCCTTGAATCCCATTACAAAATCTTGTTCTACCGCATTAGAAACCTATTCAAAAGAGACCAGGAGACACAACTAGTCAGTACTATCCATTTATTAAATTGTTGCTTAACTGTTAATCTCTGACAGAACTGTGATTTGTCAACCAATAAAACATTTATTTTTAGGCTATTCCACCAATACTACTGTACTCTTTGTAATGCACATCTTTAAAAATCCATTTGTTTCATTATGGTGCCCCCCTAGTGAAAACAGCAATAATACTAAAAAGGCTTTTTGTATCAGTACTTATCTTAAACTACTACATATTTTGTTGAATGAATGGATAGAGATTTGGATGTGACTTTGAAAATTAGTTTTAATAAATTGTCAGTCCCTCAATTCATCAAAATGTTTGCCAGAAATGAATATTTGCTATCATCAGTACTTGCACCACATCTCAAGGGCAGAATTAAAACACACTTCTAACTCCGACAGACATAAATTGCAACACGAATCCTTTCAATAATAAAGGGCTGAAGGCAGTGCCATAAAATGCCTTCACCACTTCCTCTTACTTACTTTTCGTCTTTTTGGCAAGATGAGGCTTCTGACAAATAATCTTTTGAAAGCAGCCAGGAATGCAAGAGATTATTAAAATGGAGAGAGTCATCATGACATTACCATTATTTAGCTGCTGCAGTTAAACTGGGTAGATGCCCAGCCTCACACTAGACTTAAGAATAATGGAGCTTCCAGAATACTTTGTCCTTTTCTTACTATAGGAAAAAGTGAGTACATGGCTTTCTGAAACATTAGCTCAAAGTCACCAAATTATGCCATACATCTGGCTATTTATCTGGTACTTTGAAGACTAGGTTAAGTTACATATCAGTAAACTACAATGTTAAAAAGTGTATACATGATTCTTTCTTTGTCAGACAACTGCATTCTCATTATTTGCAAGGCTCCACAAAGCATAGCTTCTAGACACTAGAATATACTTTATTCACTAATTATTCGCACATAGCTATTCAAGCCCAGATCATACGCTTTTAACCATTACAAGGTAGCAGAGCCAGCTCCTGCAAGGCATGATTTCAGCAACGCTTATATTTTCTCAAGATATATTTTCAGTTATGACACTTTCTCTTTGTTTCCTGCTTATTGCCCTAGTAATTGTAACCCTGGTAGTGTTCCAGCACAGCTGATCTCAGTTCAATGTTTCAAACAACCAGTTTTATTTCAGTAACTCACACAGCTAGTCCAGTCAGCTACCAATGTGCATATATGAGGCTTCTCAATAGGCTACAATACTCCTAATACACTTGTATGTGTTATGATAATTCTAAATATACCCTTTGCTGGAAATGTTATGCAAAGCATGTCGATATTCTGAAATACCATGTAATACTTGAGTAACAGTTTCTCTTCTTCACACAGGAGTAAAATCCCAGCCTGAATGAAGGTAGCAGCAGGTCTTCAGTCGTGTGGGTGCAGCAGTAACACTCCAGCTTTAGGACTGGTAATACACTGAACGACTTTGCCAAGGAAATGTCACCGATGAGGTGCAAGAAACACTGATACTCCATATAGGGATGACTTCTACTTTCAGACCCAGTCACCGCAATGCACTTCATGCCAGGGCTCAATCTCTTTGCTGGATGAACATCTGAAGAGCTCTTGGGTTTTTTAAACTTTAGTTTGTACATACTACAGTCTAATTTATTGCTGTGCATGCAGCCCTACAAAACTCCAATTCATATTATGGATTACAGTGCTCATAAGCACTTTTCTTGCAGGTATGTATCACAGTTTAGTACTATTTGCAAAATTGCCCTGAGAACAAGGTTGAATAAGCTTCTGCAAGGGTTCTTTCACCCAGGGGAAGCCCCCTTCCATTTTGAAGAGGCTCTCTGTCACACTGTGGAGAGGCAGCACAAACCCTGGCCCTCTGTAAACACATCCACATCTCACACAGTGCACTAACCTTGATCTGGTCTTTTGCACAAATATATCCCAGTGAAGGTGCCATTCAGACAGTGACAGTGGAGCCAGAAGTGATACAAGAACATGGAATTTCTCATTTTTTTTTTATATGAAGATACACAGTAGCACATTATATTTCTTAAGCTAGCTTTTTGAAATGCAAGTTTCTTGTTTGTGCTTAGCATTATCTATCAACATTTTACTTTTATTGCTGACAGAGTATGTACTTTTACAGGAAAAGAATTTGATACAAAAATCAGATAGGAAAATGGCTTCTGAGACTGTATTATTTTTTGTGAAGCTCCAGCACACAAAGTAACAACAAGGAACTGTTTAAATTTGTAAAGAATTCCTTGAGTGATTACTTTGTTTTCCTGCAATTTAGAACTGCCAGCTTGGAAATGGCTATTTAAGGATTTGTGGGAGTTGTCAGCATCATTTTAGAACTGCATAGTTTTATATTAGTGGAAGGTGCTTTCACAGTCAGCTTGTATCTTCACTATTTAAATCTCCCAGTTTTACGAGGCAACACATACCGTGGGATATATTTTCCACTTGGCTGAGGCTTGAAATCCTTTTCTGGTGGCATAAGTTGCCTGGTAAAATGTGTGCCTATTAAATAAATTGCACCCGCAGTTCAATGAATGGTGCAAAAATGTATATCCCTGAAGGTTTAAATAATAAAAAAACCCTTTAAATACCAAGCTAGCTTATTGCTTTGGAAATTCATTCAGGTTCCCTGATGGATCACATTTTGACAAAATGGACCTTTTCATGAATATTTTTTAATTTTATTTTGCCAAAGTCACTGAAAATATATAAAGGGAAAATGTTCAAACTAGCTCTAGCTAGAACACTGCAATCAAAATGATAAGGCCAGCAGTCTGTTGATATCACTTCCAAAGACTACATTTATTGGGGATGTTAAGGGCTGAATTTAACACCCCAGAAATGCAAGTTGGTATGATTAATATCTGTGCAGAATTGATGTTTCTCATAACAGCAAAAGAGCATGCCTTTGTTAGGTGAATTTCATGGATTTCTGATGAGCTGGAGGTGTTTATAAAATAGCCTCTATGAATATTCCTGCTTTATTGGTTTTTAATGTATGATGAGACACCTTGGAAATCTTTCCATGCAATTTTACTTTATAATGGAATAAAGACTTTAATTTACTTATAGATCCTCTGAGGATATCTGAAAAAGACTGAAATGCATATTTGGCAAGATGCACTTGCAGGGCTCTTTACAGTTTTAAACTCTTATAATTGTCATTATAGACTGTAACATCACCTTTCTCAAACACTAACCTTATTTAAACATTCACTTTTTTGCATACTGTTTCTACATATTACCCAGCAGCTCACATGAATGTATTACTACTTCTATAAAAAAAAATCTAAAAATCCTGTATTGCCAGGGAACATTTTCACAGACTTTGGTTGAAGGAAAAGATCCCAAAACACTCAGAGTCAACAGGCATTTGAGCTTTCTGCAGTGTTCAAAGAGATTAGATTTCATCAATAAATTCATCCTCAGAATTTACAGGTTAACTTACAGTCAGATTGGACCTGGCCAGGACCAATTCTCAGCATTTCACCTGGTCTATCTCTGAGCATTTTTATGCACAGCCTACTGTTAAACAACTCAAAAGCAAATGAGTATTAGAAGAGGGAAACTCACATCCTGGTAGTGCTCTAAGAACTTTGTTGTTTGTTTTAGGTAAATTAAAAGCACAAAATGTGAACTTGTGAAACTTTTGAGTACACTATTTTTTGGAACTAGGTTTAATTAGATTGAGTTTGGACTCAGATGCAAGCACAATACACAGCACAAAGGTTTCCAGGTAGAAGTACTAGAAGATACGCACCATACTTACTGTAGCTGCTCTACACACAATCCCTTGTTCAAAGGCAAGGTCAAAATATTTTATTCCACTGGGCTGTTAAAAGTGAGAAGTACTAAATAAAATGAGAGAGAAATAAAGAAGCTAATACCCAATCAATGGACAGCTGCAATGTAAGTGGTTTGACACTAGCCACTATTGATGTGTGGGATACAGTAAGACAAGGCTATTGAATGCTATGTTGTGGAGCACCATCCAGCACTAGTCTGGTCATAATAACAAAATATCAGAGCTGCCAAAATAAATCCAGGCCAGTGAGGGGTTTTAAACATATAATACTAGCTATTTATTTTGCTTACTTGGCAGTGGATTATTGTGATGTCTTACACTGTCATCATCAGACACTGGACTAACATCTGTAACAAATGCAGCAACAGAACAGGGAGAATGGGGCCTTGCATATCCTTTGCACAGATTAGTCCTGGACTTGCTAAAGTGCTGGCCTCAAAGAAAAGGTGATCACCTACAGTTCCTAGGAGCACACTGAGGGAGTTCAAAGAAAAAGGGACAGACCGTGTCCATTAACTCCAATTAATGTAATAAACCTCCCTTGAATTGTGTTCAATTTTAAGTTCAAGTTTGTATTATTTCCCTTTACCAGTCTCTCCTTCAAGCCATTAAAAAGAGTCTGTGTCTTTCTTTCCCCACAAATGGAAATTCTACACAAATGTGGTCCCACAGCAGGAAACTATACAGTATAGTATGAAAGAACCTTTTATCAAACTTAAAAGGATTAATGCATTTCTTTCAGCTAAAGCTCTGCATGCCTCCCAACTCAAGCAGTTTATAAAAGGACCAGGATTTTTTGTTTAAAATGCAGGTAGAGTCCAATTATCCAACATGAAATCTTAAGCTGTTTGTTTGGGATTGAAATTTTACAAGGGAGAAGCAATCTTTCCAGTAATGTGCTGGAATGTAGGTGCATGTATTTTATGGACAATGAAGCCACTGGGAAAAGAGGAAGATTTGTGTTTAACAGCTCAGACTTAGTACTGTTTTCACATTTGGGGCCAGAGTAGCTTAACTGCAACAAAGTGCCATGTCCAACAGAGCCTGTCATGATTTCAATTTTCATAAGGAAAGATTTGAATGGATCTCCTTAGAAATTCTTTTAACAGCCGTTTTTCACTGTACTTTTTAGAGCAGTAAAATGAAAATTAGTATTGACTTCTTGTCATTGTTACAGAACCACAACCCACAAAAGCATTAGGTGCTACAATGGTGGCTATCACAGAGCTGAATGGCTAGACATTCAAGCTCTAACAAATCCTCCTATAATGGTTTTAGAAGTTACTTCCCCAGCTGCACTATCTGCTCCTCCGCAAGCATTTACCACTCCCACAGCAGGAGGAAATGTATGCTCAGCCTTCAGCCATTACAATGCAAAGTCTGACATTTCAGCATAAATCCACGTTTATGGCTGTACAAAGTGCTCTGACTCAGGAGCTTTGGTGACGATCTAACACTAGTGTTTACTTCACCTTTCAATACTGAAAGGGCCCCTTATAGCAGAAGCAAATACATACCTTCTCCTCAGAGAAGCAGTTCCCAAGCCACTACGTTTGCTTAAAATGCAAGTGGAGGTATTATCCTGAATAACACATTGATTTTTTTTTAACTTGGCTCTTAATAAATTGAGGATTATATCACAATTGCATTAGAGAATAGTAAGGATAAAGAACCAAAACCAGAGAGTTAAAATCTTGCATTGACATTGAATCTAAAATTAAAAACAAACAAGACAAACAGTAACCTGAACAGACTCTTACATAATTTGGAATTTCAGTACATTACTTCTCTGTTAATCAAAGTTGCCTTTCTTTTAACCTTAACTGTTTGAATATCTCTTCTGCCTGAATGTCAATATGAGCCAACAGTGAAGGTCAATGAGAGCGTCTTGCTTCTCATAGTGTGTCCTTTACTAACATGTTGTACTTGTTGGGAGACAAGTGAATTAAGCATTAAATGACACCAGCAAAACCAGCATTCATTAAATCACAGGATTTCAAAGTTTTTTTTTTCAATTAACTGTAGGGCTTGTTGACTGACTACAAAAACTACAGAGACCTTACTAAGTGCAGGAGGGGAGGGGCAGGGAGCTGAGAAATGCTATTTGTAACTCAGTCAGAGAACTGCGATGCACCTAAAAGCAGACATTGTCTTTGTGATGGAATAGAGGATATTTGCCCTCAATAGATTTTACTTAAGTGACAATAATGCAGATACTTGGAAATTAAATTTCAAGTATGCAGGCAAAAGGAATTTGTTGCCAATTACAAGGGCTGAATATTGTATTTCCACTGATGTCTATAAGGATAAATTATACTCAGCAGTCATGAATATCAGCCACTGTGGTGAATGCCAGCCACGATACAAAGTGTAATGAAGAGATCAAGAGATGGCTCCACTGCCCTTTGCCTTTTTTTTTGGTGAAAGTATGTGGGAATAAAGTTAGGAAAACTTTCTGATTTCTTCTTAAAAAGAGGGGTAATGCATCAGAAAAGGCTGCCCAGGAAAGTGGTGGAGTCTCTTTCCTTGGAGGTGTTCAAGAGCAGTGGAGATGTGGCACTTAGGGACATGGCTTAGTGGGCATGGTTCAACAGTTGGTCTAGATGATCTTAGTGGTCTTTTCCAACCTTAATGAATCAATCCATAGTAATGGGTGCTGCTGATGGCAAGTGCTAAACTGTTGGAATACCCAAAGCACTCCACTTTTTTTTTCCAGACAAAGAAATCAACTGTTACTGCAGGAAATCTGAAAGGATACAGGAAAAATTGCATGAAAGAATGGGCTACTATACCATGGAATAGAAAACAGGATTAAAATACAAACACAAAAAACGTACACCATTTATGCGTGTCCTGATACAAATATATTTTCAAGTGTTCCCTTCTGCCACCACCAAAATATCTTGTAATACAGTCAGTAATCCTCTTGTACCACTATGTATATATTACTTGAATATCACAAGTAATTTCATTAGCCCCATATCTTCAGACTGACTTTCCTCATCACACCCTTTTCCTCTCAAAGCTTGGTCTGGCCACCTCAATACTCATCATAGAGAAGTTTGGTCAGTTTTCCAAGTGAGCACATCGCTGATGCTAGAGAGTTAGCCAAGGGAAGGATCTTGCACAGCTACTAAGTTACGTGCCCTAGCCTTACATCCCTTATCTTCCTACTGGATTCAAAAGCATATGCAAGATTTTTTGGACATTAGAAGACTGAATTATGGAGCTGTAGCATAACGTTTGTTCACAAAGACTGACTAACATTAAGATGTTTCAAGATTTTAATGGTGTCTGTCTCTTGAACACCACTGTTCAAAATGTGCTTATAACTTAAGTCATACATACCAGGAGCTGAGATATTTAGGCAATCCTGTAATGATTAATTACATTACAATGAGCTGTAGACATTGAATATCTTTGTGAAAGACATCCAGCCCCTAGCATTACTGAACCTGAACACAATTTCAGATGCTCGTCAGCTAGGAAATGGTTCAGAAGTGGCTAAGAGAAATGGCTTTCCACATCCATTTACCTTCTCAAAATCCTGAATTTCATAACCAATGGCAACATCCATGGGACTCCATTTGAAAAAACACCAGACAGTCCAACAGAACAAGACAATTGGGAGACTTTGTTCAGCAATGGCTGATACATTTAAGTCCTTTGGGATCCAAACAGGTTGATAGATCTTTCATTTTAATTTTGTCATATGTCATGACCATAAAAGGAAAATGGAGAAAATGGGATACTAAAAATCATGAAAAGATCTAATTATGGTACCTGGATATGCTGCATTTGTAAACTACAAAAAACAGGAACAAGCATACTCAAATTTGAAAACCTTATCAGCAGAGAAGGCTTTTATGCAGTGAGATCCTATTTTAATTAAACCAGCCTTCTTTGGTTCTGCACAGTCTGCATTCAAGGCCTCTTGGAAGAAGCATTTAGTCAATTAAGTATTTTATTAACCAATTGATTTTTCCTGTTAGTTCTTAACTTCTTTGTACCTGTTAGGAATCGTTATGAAAGCTGAATAAATTGGTTTCTTTCATCTCTAAAAGGCAACAATAAATAATAAAACAGGTTGAACAAGTTTTCAGTGGGGAACCTAAATACAAATAAAAATACCTGCCGTGTATCATATAATATAAAACACTAACTGCTAGGAGCAGCACAGCATTTCAATAAATCACATTGTCACACTGACCTTTATTGATATACTGTTTCTCAACTTAAAGGATTGGCCCTACTGCTTGAGAAGATCTCTTGTCATGAGGGGCCTGCAGATTCATCACATAAGAAAAAGATTATTTGCCTACTACAGGGCTATCTAAGCTTGTATGCTAAGCAGAAGAGAAAAACCAAAATCCTTCAGGGACTATTTAAATGTAGAGAATTATTTAGAATCAAAGGAGAACAAACAGGCATTTGTGAATTAGATATAAGACGCGATTTATACTATCATTTAGTATAAAGTGGGTTTTTTGTTTGTTTTTAAAAGGAAAATGAAGAAAAGCAGAGCTCTTTCCTTTCTGGTAGATAATAGAGTACTTAATTTTATGGAACATCCCACTGTTATAGAGCTGCAACTATGGAATGACAGTACAGTATTATAAAATGAAATTCACTGCACTGGCTGAAGCTCAGCGGATTTATTGTTTGTTTTGTACCAAAGCCTGAAATGAAACACTATGGAGGTCTTCAAAGGACACATCCATGCCACAACAGAAAAGGACTCAAAAAACCCACCACGTTCCTGTATAAAGAACTATTCCCTGCTTAAACAAAAGAGGCAGAAACAATCTGATCCAAATTCAGAATATAACTCAATTTCTACTGCCTAAGGAGATAGCCAAATTATACTGTACAGATTAATTCAACATAGTAAATAGCTGTAGAATGTTTCCAGTCATATGAAGAAGACCTCTGCACAAATTAGCAAAAAGTTTATGAAGCCAAATACTTTTCATGAAGTTCCTCCTGCCTTAAGTGTTAAAGATCTCCCAGGAACTTTTCTTTCTGGGAATTTTAAGTCTGGCTCATTTTGGTTTGAATACAATTCTGACTCAAGATGTAGATGTCCATTGAGGAGGGAAGTTTTATTGTTTCATAGAGTAAAATAAAAAGTATGGTTTGGGGGCCTCTGCCTTCTACTGAAGCAGCAGTTATTCATCTCTCCCATTTAAAATAGCTCTGTAATGAAAAAGGTGTTGCAGTCTGAAGGAAAGTACATTTAGTGAAATTACTGTCATTCAGCTATTCCTTATCTGAGCTAAGAACCACGTGGATACATGAGAAACCTACACCTTGCATGACTGAGTTGCAACTCCTTTGTTTCCCATGTTCCTGTTGGTCTTACACAGAATAGGTACGTAGTAAGAACTCATCGGTAATTCTGTATCTGATACCAATATTCATAATTTTCCTCTTTGTAAATCAGTCCACATATGGCTCTTTAAAGAATTAGACAACTTTGAAGAGCCACAGTAATGTGGAGTTTCTCTCCTTTCTCAAAATCAGAAGTACTGCTAAATTCCATACAAAACCCAGCTGAAGTTAAGGTGACACTTAGCTATCCTTTCTCTTCCCTCCAATAGCTTATATACAGCCTTGCCACCTCTCAGCACAGCAGTCCATGGAACCTCCACTACCATTTTGTCAGATTTTACCGTTGTACTTATCTAGCCTTCTTTTACTCTACCCTCCCACCTCCGCTCATTTCTGCCTGTTTCTCTAGCAAAATATTACCGCTCACAGCTTTCCTTGCACCTTTTCACCTGACTCTCCCTAGCCCAGTCATTCATCCCATACAATTGCCTAGGCACTCCATTCAGTACCCAACTGAGATCACTGCCAATCACCCACACTTTCTTTCCTATTTCCAGTCTTCTCTTTACCAACCATAATTCTCAAACAGGAGCCCGGATGGCACTAGAGACAATAAGTGTTGTATTTAAATACAAAATTAAAATGCAACCATATGGCAAAATCAGATCAAAATTAAGCAAACTGTGCCAGAATAATGCCTTTACTTTCCCAGAATGTGCCACAAGTGAGGCAGACATGCCATCCCTTCACTGGCAATGTTTGCATTGGGTGGTAACAAAGAAGAGCTGAAGGCAGTAGATTTGTTGACATTTTTGGATATCCCTGTCATGCACCAGGCCTTCCTGGCCCCTGTTTCTATATGAGAAACAGGGCATAATAAAGTTGATTGATTTGTGTTTGTCACTCATCCAAGTGGCTTTCATTTCAGTATCCCTCAATCTTGCTTTTTCATTTTCATTTGGAACCACTGAAATCTCACCTTCCAGAGAATCCAAACTGTTGGACTTGTCATCTGGTTCAAGATGTCTGCACAGCATGAACAAAATTTACTGTCCTCTGAGCAAACTGTTTTGGTGGTTCTAATAGAAAACACAGCAATATCTCTTTTATGCTCTGCTAGGAAACAATCAGCTTTTTTTTCCATGAGGAGAAAAAAATTTTGATAGAGTTTCTGCTACAAAAAAAAACTGAAAAAAACCAGCATGCAGCCAACAGTATATACAGTGAATTTGAATCAGATTGTTCTTATATTTTTCCCCTTAAAGTTGTACTTTAACCAAGATTAAGTCTTTTATATTGTCAAGGTTAAATATGACAAAGCAATTATATTACATGACTCACAAAGCACTGCACTCTGAGTGTTAATGTCATTGGCACTAATTTGTTTTTGTTTTCTCATCACAAAGTTTGTTGTCCATTGAAATTTATCACTAATGTATCAGTTTCTGCCAATTTATCTGCAGAACAATCACATTCTTTTACAAATCTTTTGCAGCATGACTTTAACAAGTTTTAAGGGCCCCAAGCTTTTTTAAAAGGAAAAAGTATGTGCTTTCTTCACAGCCAGCTCCCCCCCCTTTTTGTTACAGTTTTTTATATAAACTGTATGGCTTGCTGCTGTCAGCTAGAAAGGCCCCAATGGGAGACCCAAGGTCACTAGTATCTAAAGAGAGACACTGCGCAAGTAGTTAGGATGAAAGAATATCCCACTGGGGTTTTGGACTTGCAGTTTCTTGGCTCCTGTGACTTGAAATAAATGTATCATCAGTGTCTGGAGCCACCAGCCATATTCTCACTCATGAAACTAACATTATAGTCAGACTTAAACAGGTGAAGAGGATGAAAAGCTCTATCATTTACTTCACATATAATGATACTTGACTCCTCTCTGCTAGGGCAGGATGAAAATTTCACTGGCTTCAGTACCCTGGAATTATTAGGAAAGCTCTCTGCTAAACAATTTGTTGTAAAGATTTAGGAATATAACAGGATATGCAAAGGATGCTGACTTAAAAAAAACCCTTAACCCTGGTATACACTTAACTAGTCTTATTCAGTATGTGGTTTACTTTTAATAATCCTTGAGGAAAAAGACAGTGTCCTTCTGTAATTATGAAGAAAGGAAACAGAAGAGAGATACCAAAGTATGAGGCCTTCAGACTAAAGTCAAGGTTACCTTTCAGGTTTTGGTACTGATTTCCCTTGTGTCCTTCTGCACATTGATTAAACCTTTTTGCCCACATCCTTAGAACTGGGATTAAAACATGTCTGTGCTTTATTTAGATGCTACAAAATATCACTGATGGATGGCTACTGCAACAGCTTTTAAAAAAGTCACAAGAATACAAACATGTCATCAAGAAGAAATACACTGAATGCTCGTCACATGGGAGACTCGCAGACATCTGGGAGCTGACCACAAAACCTCACTCTTTCAGAGTAATTTAACGAACTGTCTAGTCAGCTCAGCTTCCCATAGCCAGGAAAAAAAAAAGACAAAAACTCCTCACAAAAATTTTGAAGTAGAATAAGCCATGCACTAAACTAAAAACCTTCCAACACTGTCCATTTGAGAACCAAACTTGGCTCATTCACTTTGAAATCTAATGACACAAAAAGACAGAAAGGAAAAAGGACTGTAGATAACCTGTACAATTCTCTCACATACAAAATGAAAATGTCCTCTATGCCTTGCTTTAACCTTTTATCTTTAACAGACACCCAACCGGGAATATACTCAATTAAGTTTGACTTTAGCTTATTATTAATGGTATATTGGATAAAATGATTTATCAAGCAACCCAAGGATAACTGACTTTTAGCTCTCCAAAGTAATACAGTAGAAAGCCATCACTGAGATACGCTACTGAAACAGGACTGGACTGAAAGTCTCATGTACTGAGCAGACAGGTCTTGTCCAGTAGTACAGATGTGGATGATGGATCCAGCTGGACATGAGACACTACAAACTACAGTGATGTCCAATACAATGTGAATAGGAAGCTTTTCCTGTTGCAAAAATAGGGTCCTTGGAAGTTAGCTGTCAAGGCAGAAAACTGCAGAAGGTTCCTCCACACCAATACTTAATATTCAGGAACCAACAGTTCCCCAGTAAATTCATTTCTATTCACTCACAGGATCTAGAAGAAAGAATACATCACAAAATCTATGTGTCCTTTGGGCCCTGATGAAAAGTGTGCTTTCTTAACAAAAAAAGCCTTGAAACTCTGCTGCTTCAAAGAGAAATCGCGCATTGTCTGGAAACTCAAGGCAGCAGTCAAAATGAGATCCCTGGGAGAGACAGTACACGAGGCCAGAATGCTGCAGCTTCAGAATTTTCACAATGGAAATAAACAGAACTTCAAGCTATGGTGTACATGAAAAATGGCAGAATTAAGAGCTATATTATGTTCTTAGCCTTCAGAATTATTCACAATTAATCTTAATAGAAGTTGCTTGCACACAGATGGAGATGTGGTTTGAGAGTCTGAATTAAAGGGAAAAAAGGCAGGAATTAGTTTCTTACTAGATCACTAAGCATACTTGCCAGTAAATTGAGCTGGAATATCTCCATCCTATAAAATCATACTGTATTTTTTCATTGGTTCCTAAAGATCTCAGGGGAGTCTTGTCATTGTCTATTTTTGTTCTTCCCTTAAATGAACAAGAACTGAAAGAGTAAGATTGTGCTTCAGTGAATTTGTTACTAACTTTGATTTGGCATTTAGCCATAGCATTTCTCTCTTCTTTACTATTGAAGAACAGCTGTATGTTACCCACATACCTCATTAATCAGACAAAGAACAGATAACCAGACCTTTGATTTTCCTTGCAATCCAACCACCAGCAACACACCCTTCAGTGTTTAGACTATAGAAAGATCACCCAGAAGATGAGAAGATTAAAGTATTGCAGTATAACCACATTCCTTCTTGTCACAAACTCAACTCTGCTTGTAGGCTGGGAATGCCCCAGCAGAGCAGCAGCAGAGAGAACAGTGACCACCCTCCAGAGAGTAATTCTTTCTGTCAAGTGCTCTCTTGACTAAAGAGCATGGCTGTCATGATAAATCACCTCACTGAGAAAGACAGTTTATAGACTGAGATACTCTGACCTCAGACTGCTAGATTAGGCATAGGCTGGAGGTCCTGCTATGCTTGTGCAT
Source organism: Aquila spilogaster (assembly GCA_024606505.1). Taxonomy (NCBI): domain Eukaryota; kingdom Metazoa; phylum Chordata; class Aves; order Accipitriformes; family Accipitridae; genus Aquila; species Aquila spilogaster. The sequence goes on from JANHGO010000075.1 coordinate 9,380,794, forward strand.
TGTGAAGAATAAGCATTCATTTAGAGAGCATCTGATGGCAGAGTTGGTGCATACCAGACACAGGCCTTTGCTATTTCTATTCTAAGATATATTACACAGAGGTGGAGTGTGGCAGAGGAGGTCAGATTGCACATCCTTTTCGCATGTATTATCTGAATATACTCACAAGTAATTGCAGCCATGTGAATTTTATGTTGGCAACACTGACTTCCAGTTTGCCCGCAGGATAGCCCCAAGTGAGACACTGATTACCATCCCTAAGTTGTAACACTTAGAGAAGCTTGTATCCATATCTGACTACATCACTGATAAAACTTAAAACTGATCCTCCCAGCAAAAACCCTAAGCTCTAGGAAAGACTTCTGTATGAACTATAGATACCTACTGATCACAGCTGAGTGTAACACTGGACCTCCTGAGGCCATGACAAAAATTATATCACTAAAGTGCCAAGAGCACTAATGTTTTATACCTGGAAAAATTTGTTCAACCAGAGTTACTGCAATTTATAAAAGCATAGAAGAATGAAGTTTGGAAGAGACCTCTAGTGCTTGTTTAGTCCAAACCCCCAACACAAAGCAGCATTAATAAAAGGTTGCTCAGAACTGTTCTGAATAACTCAAAAGGCTGAGATTCCACAGCCACTCTGGGTAACCTGTTTCAGCATTTGACCACAATTTAATCACACTCTACACGGTTCAGAGCAACTGCCCTTCTTACTTCATTTTCTGTCCCTGCTTTTTCATATTCTGCTGGATCAATATAAACCTTATTTGGGCCCTGCGCATTCAGCTTCTGTTCCTAGAAGTCAATGAATTGTTCTCCTGTGGTTTCCCTTCACTTATAAAGAGAACACACCTTAGGCAAATACAGGATGGGCCACTACATAGAGGCTATATACTGTATCCCTCAGTTCACCCAGACGTGAAGATACAACTATATGAAGAATATGCTCTGAAATAAAGTACCGGGAGACCACATTGAAAGTAATTCAGTTGAAAATATACACATTTATACATACACAAACAACAAAAATGAGAAAAATGTTCAATGCGTACATTAACCACACATGCATTCAATCTCACTTGTACAAGTCAACTCCACATGCTCAGAGGATTATTTAGATTTGTAAAGTTATATATCAAAAACAGATCTGCAGGACTGAAGGCATAACTCTGTAATTATAATGTCAGACCACCACTCCAAGCTATTTCGTACTCTGTTGTGGGGAAAGGTTTTCTTTCTTTCCTGCTACTCACAATAGCCAAAAGTTTAAAGAGTTGTCAGGAATAACTTCATTATCCAGTTTATTCTGTCCCCCTAAGCCAGCCCTTATTCTCACCTAGCTTTTGTTACTGAGTTTGCCAAACTGCTCAATATCTTTAGAAAAATGCATACAAATTAATTGCCAACAATTACATTTGACAAATCAAACCATTTTTGCACTTCCAGACTTCTGAATAGCTTCACTTTACCACACTGTGATTATCTGTCCAAATTCTTTCAATAAGTTTTAGGGCTGCAGGAATTCTAGAACCAGTATTCATTTCATGACTTCAATAGCCATCAGATGGTTGTGATTATCCTCTATTCTGTGCTGAACTTGGTTAAAAATTGAGATCATGAATAGGTGCTATAAATCCCTGCACTTTCCTTGACCATTCCATTCATTCAAAAAAAAATCATGTATGTTGTTGCCATACCTCAGCTATCACACATCTGACTCTGCTCTCAACTGTAAAGATAGACCGATAACATTATTGTCAGCAGCTGAAGATGATTCTCATCTCAATTCCATTCACAGAAGTAGCACTGGTTGTTAATTCTAAAATATGCTCTTGTGAATTCTGATATTATTAATCTGCATTAAAAAAAACCCTGAAGGATTTCAGAGAATCAAAATTTGACTGAGAACAAAGGTCTAGCAGACATTCAAGTTAACTTTGATTTTAAATGACAAACTGTAGACCAGACTTAACTGCGACCGCAGTCTTTTGGGATGCTGAATGGGTTTCAGATACAAATCCTATTCATGATTTGATCATTTAGTTAACTGCTGCATACAAGTAAACTGTATCACAAAAAAAAAATCACAAACCTTTCTTTTCACAGAGAAATAGACAATGGTACTTCAAGACAGAGAGCATCATAGGAAGTAACCTTCTAATACCAGTCCTATGAGCACTGATCTTGGGCATATCACCTGTGACTTGTACTTTATACTTTTGCACAGAGCACCTGAGTAATACAAAGCAGTAGCAAAAAAAAGTAGCAAGGTAAAACATAGGCAAGGAGCTTGCTTGGCTTCTCCTGAGGATTAGTAGATTGCAAGATACTGGAACCATTAGAAGTGTCCCTAATCCAAGTGATAATATTAGTTTAGTTTCTCAGCCTCAAGAAAAGAAGACTCAGAGGTGATCTTATTAACATTTATAAATATCTTAAGTGTGGGAGTCAAAGGGACATGGTCAGCCTCTTTTCAGCAGTCTGTGGGGACAGGACAAGGGGAAACAGTCAATCTCAACATAGGAAGTCCACACCAATATACAAAGGAACTTCTTCACAGTAAGGGTGACAGAGTACTGGAACAGACTACCCAGGGAGGTTGTGGATTCTCCTCCTCCAGAGATATTAAAGACCCACCTGGATGCCTACCTGCACAGCCTGCTGTAGGGAGCCTGCTTTGCAGGGGGGTTGGACTCTAGAGACCCCTTCCAACCCCCAAAATTCTGCGATCCTCTGATTATACCTGCTAAGAATCTGACCTCACAAGAACTGTTACTATACACAAACAAAATCCTTACAATTATGATTAAGATATGCTCTTTTAGTCAATCCAGATAATCTTAGGCTGCACAATTAAATAGGTCAACCTCAGCAGTTTAATAAGAAACTTCACACAGATAGTGTCATTATGGCTTTGATGCTGTTGAAGACCTGAACTGCATTTATATCAGCAATATCAGCTGAAGCAAAGACTGCTTCCCATAGTAAGTGGGGGAAAAAAGTAAGAGAGGTCACAATAACACCCCCACACCTTCAGATGAAAGTGCTTTCTCATTTAGGTAGGAAATTAGCTTCATAAACCTTAGCTAAGTATGACCTTATTCACCTGAGTGACTAACATCATAGATATTATTGTATAGAAAATAATTTTAGATACAGTTCTTTATTATAAAAGCCGTCTTGCATCCATTGCTCATAAACAAGTATATAGATGTTGTGCCATTATGTATAGCAGGACAAAAAAGGTAAAACAGTGTTCTTTCTGTGCAACATTCTACATTAGAAGAAAAATAATTTTCTAGATGCTGATGTCTAATGTAATAATTCTATGTCAATCAGCCAGAACAAACTAGCTCTGTGACCTGTCTATATAAGTAGTCTGTATTTACTAAAAGATATAAATATTTCTATGAGAAGTGCTTGGCTCCTGCAGCTTACCATTCCAGCAGACTATGCAAATAATTTACTCTCTCATTTCACTACTGATTGGCAATTACAGTCATATAGGACACTTTCACTGAGAAAATTACATTATGGGAAGATGTATTACTCACACAGTCATAAGCAGCCAGAAATTAGCCTTTGGTATTTCCTTTGTAAGTTAAAAAGGAAACCACCAATCATCTTCCACTTCCTGAAAGCATATTTTTGGCTTAATTTTTACTCTCAGAATGAGAGTGGAGCAGAGAAGATATGCTCCTTTAGCCAAAGCTCACAAAATCTTTGCTGCCCAGTAGTAGCCACTGCTTTCCAAAGAAAGAGTACAGTGGGACACCAGTTGGAGCAGGATAATATACTTCTCCACTCCAGCTTGTGACAGACTTTACCTGGAAGGGCAAAGGTCTTTGCTTTAATTTAGAGAGCTTAATGAAAGCAGATGCAGAAGCTTGGAACAATCATCAGAAACATGAAGGATCTCCTTCTCTAGTTTGCCTGTTTTATTTGCCAAGATAAAAAGTAGCTTGCAACTGCCTGGAAATCCTTTTGCCCTTTCATATATGGCAAGTCAAAGGTAGATTAGGTTCAGTGACTAGCAGATTCATTTTGAATCCTTTCATTTGAAAGTGCTTTCTTTCCTGGAATCCAACTAATCATTCAGTAAAGAAAAACACAACCAACCAACAGCTTCAGTGCTTAGCCACAATACTAGATCCCAGTTCTCCAATGCAATGGACGCTGTAGGGATGTTTCTACCCACCGCAACGTGAGCAAGTACAATTCTAAATTAGAAATGATTATCAACTAGGAAAGATTTAAAATCATACTCCAGTGACAAGCTCTCTTTGTAAAACCCACATACTTCTCCATATAATTCTAAATAATGTCTTCTACAAGGAGAAGCCATTGTTCAATCTAAAGATTTTTTGCCAATTTGTAAAGTATTATGTATAACTTCAAAGCTTCTGTTCACTTATTTTTAGTAAAATATAAAGCAAAATAACTGAAAACTGAGTTTTCAGCCTGCAGATAACTCACAAAAAAATTTGTATCAATAGGGAAATACTTGAAGCACTTGAACATTCAGATTATGAAATGCATATATTAGATATGGTTAGCCAATTGCAAGGCTCCAGAGTTACCAATTTCAATAGGAATCATTTTATGCCCTTTTCTAAGGGATTTTAGATGAATAATAACTGTCAGTAATCAGTCTTAAGTAGCATAAAGCTTATCTTAAAGGCAATTACATGAAGCAGCATGGTGCCTTCAAGTATCATCCATGATGACCCTGAAACTTGGCTGTATTTATAATGACTCCTACCAAAGCAAATTAATACAGATTTTTCTCTGTTCATTGTGGGCTTGTTTAGATGAGGAATGCTTGCTGAATTTGTAATAGTACTGGCTTAATCTAACCATACTGATGTAATCAGTTTTCACAAAATCAATAGCAAGTTATTTTAAATAAGTAGTTTTTATCCACTACAAGCTAGTTCTTAACATTTTAATGGTGACTTAAAACTTTCAATTAAGAAGGTTCTATTGTCCAGCACAACAGATAGCCATGAATCATATATTATACCAGACTAGTTCATCATCATTTGTAATATGTTTGTGGGTAACTGTCAAACGTTCCATCACTGCCCAACTTTCAGATGACTGACCCATCACAGAATGCATTACTCTGAGTGTCCACATTTAACTGAACAGCATAGACAGATGTGCTTCAGCTCCCAACTTAACAGCCCTGTGCTACACCATACTTCAGTGTGGTAGCTCAAAGTGACAAAAATAGAACAGATTTGTTAAGTGAAAAATATCAGGTACAGTCACAGTTATGAGATACTAAGTTGTCAGTTTCAGTGAAAATTCTTTTATTAAATAAGAATTCCAGAGCTGGTTTTTCAATCTACAGTATTTAATTCAGTACAGAGAGACAAAAATGTCATCTTGGGACTCAAAATTGCCCAAACATGAATGAAGACTTGCCTAGGACTTCCCCTGTATTGAGCTTTCTTAAAAAAAAAGATTTTACACTCAAAAAAGAATGTATTGGAGTACAAACTAGGAGAGCAGAAATTTAAGTTTATAAGCAGCTCTTCCTCAGTTAACTGTTTCCACAAATACATCCTTGTTTCCTAACTTTTAGCTTTATCAATTACTTTATGAATTTTTGCAACTCAGGCCCCATTTCTAACTCCCTTTAAGTTTTTCTCTTTTCAGTGACCTGGCTGCCTGCTGTCTTCTCCTCTCATCTCTCTGCTTGATCTACAAGCTCACAAATCCTTTTTCTGATGCCCTTCATAGATTCTCCTGCTTGCCTCCCATTGCAGTCTCTGGAATCCTCTCTGCCTGAAATATTCTCAGCTGCAATCTGCATATAAAACCTCTCCTTGTCCTTCCAGCAAGCCTACATTATCCAGTCACTATCTTTGAGAAACATAACACAAATGAAGAACAAATGATTAAAACAGATTCTATCTAGCATACCCACTAAATACATAACTTCAAGTATGAACACTTGCTCAGAACAACAGCACCAAAATCCTCAATATATAGAGGCAGAGGTGAAATAGCTACAATAACATCTCTAATAAATCCTTTCCCTCTGAAGATCTCAAAGCACTCCAGAGTAGATGTTAATTTTTACCTCAATTTTATTCAGATGTGGACTAACAAGTTTTACTAAGATACTAGTAAGAAAACCTTCATTTACAGATTACTTCGTCAGGGCACTCAGAACATTTCATGAAGGTGGTCAGTATAATTACTTTAAAGTTGTGGAAGCCAGAAGAAGAGTGATATGATACGCTCAAGTTTCCTTTGAGAATCAGTATCGTACCATGGACTAAAACAACTTCTAGAGCTCAGAAAAGAAAGTAGACAGGATCTTCACAGAAGATATAGTTTAAGGACTCTGCTTTTGAGAAATGTTAACATGGTGCAAACACCAAGACACCCCAAACAATTTCAACTCATGCAACTATGAAAGTCCATACACTAAAAATTCCATCACCAATCATAATACATTTAATCTCCACTCACACATCACTATGATTTTCAAAGCACGGGATGAACATCTTTTACAAAAAGCATTCAGAAGTGTTCAGAAGAACATGTAAAGAAAATACAGTAACTTGTAATTCCAGTCATTAAGGAACTTCTATCCTCAGTGATTGCAATTATCATGGATGCTCTGCCAGCCATTTGAGTTCTATATTTCCTGAGCATAATCATAATTCTTTAGGGAAAACTTAAACACTATTTAGCAACTCTGGACCCTCTGACTATGCCCAGAGGCAATTAATCTCTTTATAATGGCACCAGATGAACCCCAGTGAGATTATTATTATTTTTTTTACCCCAGACCTCTGTTTACCATTTCTCCTTGAATATCCTTTATCTCTAAAATAAATGCTAAAGAAAGAAGGCATAATCACAGTATGTCTGTGAAAATACAAATGAAGGAGTCTGACATTGCAGACCATTCATCTTGTTCCAGTAATGCATAGCAGGATGCGATGGAAGAATAGGAGCAAGAAGTATCCTGTGACTATCCTGAAAACCCATATTAAATTTAATTCGCTTGTACATTTAATTGTCCAATTTAATTGGACATACAAGTCCACAGTATTCTGATGACACAGGAGAGCCTGAATGCATGCACACATGGACTACATCTGCTTCCCTTTCTTAATGTTACATCATCTTTGAAAAATCATACATATTTTAAACATGTTTATAATTTTATATCATGTATTGAATCCTTTTGAAGACAAATTTCAACATAATTCTCAGCCTTACTGACAGAGATCACTGGCATGAATGAGATTTGTGTAGACTGAGAGACTTTTTTACTACCATATGATTTGATCTGCCCAAAAATCAAGGGCCTAGTCAATGCAGTACTAATACAGCAATGAAATCCAGCGAGAGTTCAAAGTCATTTTGCTGTGCTCTGACTGCAAAGATGGTGGTCAGAGTAACTAAATATACAATGACATGTTAAACGAAAGACTTCTGAATCTGTTACAAGTGGATGTTCCCAAGAGAGAAAGAAGGAAAAGTCAGCAGCGTTTTATTAAATACCATACACTTGAGCAATTTGGTTTTGGTTTCCCTATCTTTGCATTTGACACAATTGGATGTGCAATAAGGTTAACCTGGTATATGCTACACTGTTGCTGGTTCCCTCTCTTTTCTGCTGGGATTTATCTCTTTCAAAGGCATATGTGAGTTAAGTAAAAACCTATTATAAAGATATAACATCTCCTCTTCTTACTACAGAAAAAGACAAGATGAAGTTGTGGAACTCCTCTAGCAGTATAATACTGCTTATTTTGTTTAGTTGAAACATCTGTGCTTTACATGTATTTTTAAAGGAAATCGATTTTTTAATAGTTTTAAAATCATTTACCTTGTTGTTCAAACGGTCATTTTCCAATTTCAAGCAACTTTTTGATTAGATCATTTCTTAGAACTGATCATTTGTGAAGTCTAGAAGAATATTAACATAATGAATTACTGTTACTTTAAAGTAACATTGAAAAATACAGCATCAAATAGACATTTACACTGAATGCTTCAATTAGCACTGTGTAAGGGAACCTCAAATCATGTTAAAAGACCTAAACAGAACAGTTTTTTTTTTTTAAAAGGTGCACACCTGAAAGTATTGATTCACACCAGATTAGCATTACAGCTTTCCTGAATCTGAAGGGAGAAACACAGTAACAGAAAACTCTAGAAATAATTAGAATACAGAACAGATCATGTATAAAGGACAAAAAACAAAACAACACAGACATTTTCACTAAAGCCCTGCAGGATTATCATGATGCATTGGACAACTGTATAAGCAATTATTTCAGTCATTATAGTATTGTCACACCTGGCTTACAACACAGTGTCAGAGCTCACACAGGCCAAAATCAGGAGTTGCAAGGCTCTGATATCTTAGAAGTTTCCAACATTGGGTACTCCTAGAAAGAGCAACAAGCTTGAGACAGGTACAGCTACAACACATACCTGCCACAAGACCTTCATAAATAAATATTTAACAGCTTTTATAAGTACTTCCCAGTACATACACATACATAGAGAGAGAAAAGCAACACCATGTTCAAGTCACCCAAAAGAGGTGATGGTCACAATCCACTTAAAGAAAGAAAGATTTACTTACCTGTCACAATCATCAGGGCTCACCAAATGCTCTAGAAGGAGGGATCTCCAAGAAGAGAACCTTCCCTGGTGGCAGTCAGCCCTTAAATGAGGTTTAGGGAGAGGTGCAACCAGGTTCCACCCCTTCCAGTCACAAAGGGAATCGCTTTCATCTGTGCTCCCAGGCTGGCTGTGTCCCTTCCCCAGGTGCTAAATCATTGGTTCAGGCTGTGACTTAGCAATTCCCATACACGTACATACACACACATAAAAGTTTAAAATATATATATCTGATAGCCTTCACTATCTAACAACCTAGATGTATTCTTACTAAGCCAAGGCCTATATTTATGCTTAAATACAAACCCTAAGAATTATTTTTTTTTCTGTGTATTCCATAACCTGTGTGGTTAGGTATTGGTATTTCTGACGTGCTGTCTTCTTTATGAGAAAGAACATTACCCTGAGTAGTCAGTTCCATCAAAATTTATGAAACTGTGTTAGAATAAGTTACACTGTCAGATTCGTTATTTACTTCTTTTTTCCTCAAAAGAAAAAATGGAAGTTCAAATAACAAATAGTGCACTAAATTTTCTCAGGAAAATCTCTGAGTTCTAAGGAGTGAGGTCAAAACTGCTGACATATGCACATCAAAAAAAAAAAAGGAAAAAAAAATTATTCCCCGGTCCCATTCAGAGACATTTAGAAACTGATAATGAATACAGAAATTAAATAACACTGGCTTTTTTTTTTTTTTTTTTTTAATCTCATTAGGTCGACTCAGGATGATGAATGAAATACTCGCCATGCTGAAACTGGCATTACAACTCACTAGGACAAGGAGTTCACCTTTTCTTTTGTTTTCAGGACTGTGTAAAGAGGTGTCTTTGTTATTCTTTTTAAGGTGAACAGTGTTTAGTGTGATGAAATTACAAGGGTGTCTAAATATAAAGTCCTTCTGGTGGCTTGGCAATGACCCAGTGATAAAGCAAGCTAGAAGTGACAAGTACATGAGTAGGACTTTTGGTTTACCTCTAAGACAACACAGTCATTCATAGCCTGAAGAAGTTCCTCTGATGATAATATTATAACTCTGTGTCATATTTAATCTATGCATCACAAAGGCATAAAATACTGAACAAAGACCTTCTTGGGGAACACAACAAATAATACATCATTCAAAGGGTAGCCAAGAAGGAATGCAACCAGTGATGGTGAAGAGACAGTAATTGGTTTCCTGTTATCTGTCAGAAAGCTGTTTAGCTGCTATATACTTAAAACTCCTATAAAGTGTAAACTAGATCATAGGGGACATCTGTACCTGGATTTTATTACCACCCTTGTGCAGAACTCAGAATAAACTTTACAGAGCTGGCAGGGAATGCAACTACTTAGGAAGCACCAGTCAATCGAGGCTATTAAATCAGCATATCTAGAAGCATCGGGCAGAAACACGTATTTTATAAAGTGATAGAGTGGCTGAGGTGTCAATTCCCTCTTTACTTACGAATCTTTTTCACTTCCTTTGCAACACCACTAAAAGAGAATTTCTACTGTGTTTTGAATATTTAGGGATTTAGGCAGTATTGAAACATTATTGCAACATGGCAGCATTGCCCCACTATCAAAAATCTACTTTGCAAATAAGTGGGAAAGGCACCTGTAATCTACCTACATATGCAGAAGTTCCAAAATTTACCTTTCTTTGCACTGAAGTAAATTAGACCAAATACTACAATTTATTCATTCAATTTTCCATCTCAAAAACAAACTGATAATAACCAAAAGTATTCATGAAGCGGAAGGAGTTATATTTCCTGTAATGTTTGGTTTTTGGCATAATAATTTTACACTTATCTTTTCCTCTGAAACCCTGTGGAAATTAAATTAACATTTTTAACTGTCTGTTTTAACTTTGTCATAATAAAAGAGAAGAGTTATGGCTAAGCTTTGCAGCATCAAATTCAAATGTAATACCAGTAAAGCAATTTCTCTGAAATTTGTAAACAATATATTGCCTGGGAGAGCCTGCTGTTGTTAGTAATTTTGGACTGAGTTCTTTATAGCTGCTTATTCTAACATGGCGTTTCCATCCTGTTAAAATGTCATAAGGATAAAGGAGTAAATTTTGACAGCTGTGACAGGATTATCATTGCTAAGGAAATCACATCCTTGGTACTCATATGTTTCAGTACATCCATTCTACTTTGTCTTTGGCCTTGACTGAACTAAAAATTACCTTCTCAGACAGGAACAGAAATATAAGAAAAGACAGAAAGAAAATATTATTATTCTCTGAAATAACTTGATGCTTGAAATTGTGGCAATAAAAAACAATCTCTCCAGATTGTTTTTAATTGCATTATTCAGATTTTGAGGGAATATGAGGCTTCCTTCTTCAAGGACAAAGCCAATGCCCATTTTGTCTGGGCACATTTACTAACAGGAAGGGTTTGCTTGTATGTATGTTAGATGAGAAACACAAAGGAAGATTCCACTATTATTAGCCACTCAATCTCTTCTGCTATGTGCAGAATGGGTATGAAAAACAGCAGTACCCTGCACTTTCAGACCATTGGAATTACCATGCTGGATACGTTCCATTTCAAAATCCTCCCTGTGACAAATGAAAGTACTTAAAACCATAGGAACTGCAAAAATCCTGCAGTGGACAAGCATAACCTTATGCACTACCTCTTCTTCTCTTCGAATAGTTAAAAAAAAAAAATAAAAAAGTAGCAAAGAAACAAAGCATGGCTATAACTACTATTAGTGTTGGCATTCACATACTGTCTCTCAGGCTTCACTTCTGAAGATTATTTGATATTAAGGGCATGTAAGTTCCACTGATTTAAATGCTGATTTACGGGTTCTGAAATTCTATGCCCAGAAATACAATCTCCCAGTAAACATCAGTTACTGCAGCAGCAGTAATATGAAGGGATTCCACTAAGCAACTGGGAAAGGGGGTAAAGAGGGAGTCAAACGATGTCAAATACTTGAATCAAAGCTACCAAGTGCTCTGCATTTGTCTCAATTTAAGATAAGGTTGCATTTAGAAATAGTAGTATGACTATGGAATTTGTCATTGCGAATTTCTATGCTATACCTAGACTGAATTGACTAAATTGACTTCTTCTTAATTTGTCTTATTTACTTTTGACTCTCTGGCTTCCAAAGCTGCCACATATATCTATTCACAAGCATTGCAAGTCTTGATTAGTTTCTTCAGATTTTGTCTTCACACAAAACTGTACTACCTCACCTTTTCTTAAATATCATAATTTATACAGTAGCAGTACTGGATGCAGCTCACTACCCCACATTGGATCTCATCCACTTATCTATATATCCAAATGGGAGTCTAGTAAATGGCATAAAGACCTTCCTGTCCAATACCAACCATCACACTGGCGGTATCTGTTTATAGTGGCAAAAGATACTCATGTCACTAAGAATTCTGTGTCAGTGCAAAAACAGTGACTACTATGTTCTCTTTGTCCAATCAGAGAAAACACTGAAGCATTTATACTGTGGGGATGTTCTGCTGCCTAATTGCTCTTTGACAGTCTTTTACTTATAAATCCTATGTTTCAATGCATCATTTACAGTCATTGAAATACTAACCTTAACATCATTTTTTATACTTATTTTCCTGCAGGGCTTGAGAAATCTATTGTTCCATCTGAGATGGCATTCCTGTTGGTTTGCTGAGGAACTCAGTACTCTGTTCTCACCTTCACCCTTTACTGCCCCCGCAGAGTACTAAAATCAATGTGACACTAACACTCCACCATTTCACAAACATGCCCTATAGGATGATCTGCCGCAACAAAAAGGCCACAGATAACAGGCCACTGGTGAAATAAATGTCCTTCTCAAATGGAGGCAAGATTTGCCTACACTTTTGTTATGAGAATAGCAGCTTGGTCAGCTAGCTAATGGAAATGTTACGTTTGACAGTCAGAACTCACATGAAAAATGACAAAGGGCTTCAGGTAACGTTAGCTACAGAAGTTTGTTAATATATGAACTGACCAAGGGTCAAGGCTGCCAAGGTGTTTAGGCACCTAAAGCTAGATGGTGTGTTAGGCATTTGAACTACCTGAGTGCTTTTGTACTCACTACGCATTCATATCGTGTTCAATACATGAAATACCTGGTCCTTGAGAGCAGCATCATGAATCAACCTGATTGTACAGCACATATAATAAATGTTGCTGTATCATGACTTAAATTATCAGTATCCCTTTAACTGCACACGAAGCCCTGCAAATGTTTGCAGCACATCTTTCACATTTGCAATCTTCACACTTTTGCTGCTTGTGCGAACATCACACTCAGTTAATTTGCATTTGTGAACTGTAGGGTTTTGCATGTGCAACCAGGTGCATTCAACATCAATTATCTTTTGCAGGGCTGAGGCCAAATGCCAGTGTTCTTAGACTAAAAAAAAACAACAACAGGCATACACTGCTTTCCCCTTTACACTGTAGTCTAGGGAAGGAATGGCAAACAGTATGTTGGGACCTGTCGTAAAAGACCTGAAGAATGAAATGACTCTCACAAATACTACTGGACTTATAGCAAGCCCACAGAATTGCAGGTTATGTTTAAGACTGTTGATGTTTTCTCTTCAGTATTTGTTCCCTTTGATTTTTGACATTGTTTGCATCATGTAAAAGTGATACTCACTGAATAGTGAAAGTAGTATGTACTACACGAGAAGCCTCAGGCTGTTGTTGTTTGAAAGATTTTTATACCTTTAAACATTGACAATATCCTGCCAACAGTCCTTTAGTTACTTCAGTGAAATATAAACAAGAAACATGCAGAGTTTAAAGTCCTTCAGAAAGCCATAATTATACATACATTCATTGTCAATGTGTTTCTTTGGAGATTTTATTAGCCCTACATGTCTACTTAATTCTGATATTTTCATAACAGGAAAGTTCACAACACTGCAGCTAAGGTTTTGTCAGCACTTTCATTATTAACTTATTTCTACCATACCTACAAAGCATCTTGCTTGTCTGAAACTAGACACAGAGGCCTCACTCTCATTTAATGGCTCCTGAGGCAAACCCTAAGTCTGTATCTTGAGAACTCCCAGATCTTCAAGAAGCAGCTTAGAAATGTTTTGAACCAACTAGTTTCCTAGACTGAAATACATATACACATGCAATTGTGCGGCAGCACATGTACTGCACGTACAAAGAATACTTAAAGCCTCCCATCAGCAATGATAAATCATGGACAAACTGAACAGTACTGTTCTGTACATCTTCACTGCCTACCTCACACTGAATTTATTTTAAAGCTATCTCTGCAGACAAATGGATTATGGCTGGTATGTCTTGCAAGCCACGCAGGTTTAGTGAGGCTTCTAGACCTTGCTGGTAGAAGGACAAATATCCTCACATTTCTAGGACAAATTTTGCAGGTGCGGAGAAAGGGGTCATATTTAATGAAATTGCAGCACAACAGATAGGAAGTCCTAATGCCATACTTAATGTAAGGTAACTCCTTCAGCTGCCCGTAAGAACAGGACACTGTTCAACAGTTAGCATCTCCACAGGGCTTCTTCTATCACCTAGCACATCTCCATACTAGGTAACCAAAAAGTACATTTCAGTTTATATTCTGTGCTGCTCTAGCCTGTCCCCTTTCACTGAATCTGGGGCATCTGAGATCTCTGTTAAACTTCTTCTTTTCTGTACTACTTAAATGAACAAAAAGGGGAAGAATCTCACCATACTACACGACACTGACACTGGAAAAGAAAAACTGCTGACACAGGCAATCTAGTTTTTAACCTTTAGATTCAGACAATGACTGTATACTTTTTAAACTACCAAGAATCAACAATAGTCCAAAAATCTTCCAGAAGTTTAATTACAACAAAATAGACAGCTAACTAGTCTAAGTGCTGTAGAAAGAAAACCAAAATCCTGCATTACTAGAGACAAAATTTTCATTGTTAATATCTTGATTTTGCCCCTAATTTTTAGTCATGCGACCCACTTTTTAATTATATCTTTAATTATAAACTTTTAATTACATATATTACTTATTTATATTACATATTAAAAATGATTTTAAGAATAAATAATTAACAGAATGACTGGAAGGATTCCTAAGTTTTCTAGTTAGTCAAATTAGCTACTGTTCAGTTTTAAGTCAAATGTAATTAATGAGTAACCCTACTGATAAAATTGCAGGAGTTTTAATGGTCAAGTGGAAACGCCTCCTATGCTGGAGGATCAATAGGTTTCCCAGTCTCAGAAAGCATTTTTGATATCTCATGTGAGCAGCTGTACCACAGCAGCTGAGGTGCTCTGAAGAGTAAGAGGAAGACGGGAAGGTGGGGGAAGAAAGATCTCCCTCACACTCCTCTATGAAGTGACACAAGAGCCAAGCTGACATCAGACCCCAGGAAATAAGCAAGCTACTCAAATTGTTGCTATTTGCTAGAGAGTTCCCTGAACTAATGCAAACTAATTCCAATTTAAATCTTTCTAATTGATTCTGTTGAAAATATTGGTCATTCTCAGGATTAGAAAACTAATTTTGCATCACTTGCATTTTTGTTGTTTGTGTGGTTGTCTCTTGCAGTGGTGATGCATTTTTTTGAACTGTTAGTAGAATAGTTAATTGGAGGTTAGACTTTCAAATCTATCAGCTCCTAAAGATGGAGAAAGTCACCTCAGAGCTTACAAGTGTCAACCTTTTGCTCTTCAGATGGCTGATGGAATTGAAGAGCTTTTCTATTGTTGTTTCTACCTTAGAACTTCACTATGTTAAAAATCTTGGCAAGGCAATATCACGGAACCCTCCTTCTCATGTCATAATAGTTTCAGTTTAAAAAAGGGGGATAATGTACTGCCATGGCATTTAAGCTTCTTTTTCTTGTCCTGTCTTGTTCGCTAATTATTCCTTTGTGGTTAAATGAGTTAATCATGCCTGTATCACAGCACTTTGTGAGGCAGGAATCTCCTTCTGTCATTGCCGATAATTAAATGAATTGAGATTGATTTTTGGTTCTGAAGCATTTTTCTTTATTTTATGTGTTATGGAGTGATGAAAATAACTGTGATATTTTATTGATCATAGAATGGAGATAGCTTTTCTGCTAAGGTGCTGAAGGTTTTGTGAACTGATTTAAGTTACTATGTGTGAGAGGAAGGGAAAAGGAAGGGGAATTGTACCCCTTCTATTCATCCCAGAACAGCTTTAACAATCTTACAAGAACCAGAGAATCCATCAAAAATTCACATGACATTTAAGGAAGAGAATTATATATGAATTTCTTTTGGATAGAGACTGCATATGTAAAGTAAATAGCTCCTGAGATTGAAGGTTCTGGTTGCCTCTGTGGGTG
The DNA here is from genome assembly GCA_024606505.1 of Aquila spilogaster. Taxonomy (NCBI): domain Eukaryota; kingdom Metazoa; phylum Chordata; class Aves; order Accipitriformes; family Accipitridae; genus Aquila; species Aquila spilogaster. The sequence continues at coordinate 9,396,782 of JANHGO010000075.1, forward strand.
ACCCATCTACTGCACTGCTTACTGTTAGTTTGCTACGCTTGAACACTTCCAAATCTGAAGAAGCCAGTGCAAAGACCCTGATATATTTTGTTTCTCTTTAAGTATTTATGTCCCTTTGGAAGGATAATTTAACTATTTTCAAGCCTGTTTTAAATTATTAAATCTTTCATTTCCTCTTTTCAAAACCAAATCTGAACAGAGAAACAACGAACATAAATATAAAATCACATAATCAACACATAATTGTTATTATTTGGCTAGAAGAACATATGCTGGCTCAGTATTTAAGGATTGAAGTGGAAGTCTGAAGAAATTAACCTCTAGCACACTGGCAACATCAATTTTGCAAGGAACTGACTTTCACAAACTTTCATTAAAGCAAAAACAAACAAACAAAAAAAAAAACAGAAAATCCCACAAACAAAACAAAACAAAACAAAACAAAACAAAAACTGACAGCAAAATAAGTTTCCATTCTTATATTGCTGAGGAATCATTTAATATCTAACTTATTACAGCACTGTAACATATCCATTATATCCAGGATACTCTAGTATTTGACTGACTATTTCTAGTTGCGATGTAGGTAGTTTCATATTTTATACTTATAGTGTTTGTTTAAGAATACATTCAATTTTGACTTCTAAAAGCACTAAGATTCCCTTCAACACCTGACATCAACTTTAAGGCAATTAATGCTTCAGCTGCAGTTCCTTCTCCTCTATTTTCACTTATCACCTGTAGAATTACTGAGAAATATGTTTCTGTAGATTACAGATGTGTCAATTAGAACAGTTTTAAACAATTAAAAAAGACTACAAAACTTTGCTACCACACTGGTGTTTGCTGCTCCACGGGAAGCAGCGGGTGTTGAACACACAGATGTTTACATTAGCAAACAATATTATTAAAATGATCTTGAAGAAATCTGAACCTGTGAAATGGTGATTTTTAAGGAAGGATTCCTCATAGCTCTAAAAGTAAAGGTTTATGGAATATAAGAGAAATTAAATATTTCCTTTGTATGCTCATATCTAGGTTTGCAGATAGTCTCTTTATAATAGCCATATTGCCACCCTTATTGAAAAAAAAAAGTTATTTTCATGACTGAAATATATTTTTCCTCTACTACATTATTCTAACAGAATTTGGTGAAGTTAAAAGTAAACTTAAAATATTCTGCATGGCTAAGTCTACTGTCCGCAAGTGTTATTCACTCACCAAGATAACATATTTAGAGTTTGGTACCTAGCGTCTTGACAGTAAAAATAAGCCTTTATTTGTCCTTCAGGATTATTGACAGTAAGTGATTTTCACATTAACATCAATAGCAATAATAAAGATGTCCTTTTCAATTCATTCTGGGGAACTCTGAGTGAGAACTGTTATTTGGTGAAGCTTCATTCTTTAATAGAGTCCAAAGATAATTGGGTATTGAAAATTCCATCTAAATCAACCAAATAAATCTTTCGGT
>JANHGO010000075.1:9414027-9491956 GCA_024606505.1 Aquila spilogaster
AAGGGAGCCTCCCTCTGGGTAAGCCAGCAGGTGTTAAGTGTATGCTAAACTGGTCTCAGCTGGAAGCCACTCTTTCAATGTTAGAGGATTGTCTTGCATATCCAGCATAGTTTGCTGAGTGTTTAACTAGAAGCATAGAAAAAATAATGCTTCTTTTATCTATTTCAGCCTATCATTAATAATAAAATTAGTTTGTCTCTCTTTTAAGGCAAGTTCAGTAATAGACTGCAAATTCAGAGTAAGCTTTAACTGGAGCAATTAAATCCATTCAACTTCCTGATTATAATAATAATAGTACAGAAATGACATGCAGAAAGTGAATTCAACATGCAATTTGGAATGATGAAAGACTCTGATAACATAGTGGTAATGTTAATAACATGCTTATTTGTGAAAAGTCTGTGTTTTGAGATACAGGGGGTCAGCATTTTTATTTCCCTTACTGGTACCTCATCGATTGAATAATACATTTACTATCTATACATATTTACGATAGCATGCATTTTAGAAATATTGGCTAAGGTATTCCTCAGTGGACAAAAATATCAAACTTAGTACCATGCTCCATTTGAGCTTTATATTTAGTTAAACAAGAAGTTAGTGAGTAATGGGCTCATTAAATACCTATCCATGTGAATTGCCCTATATATGTGCAGCGTTACATTTCACTGACTTATGGACAGACAATTTAATAGTTTTGGTTTTTTTTCCCTTTTCGTCTCAGGGACCTCTAAAGTAGCACAATGATGGAAGTAACCTTTAAACAAACTTTTGGGTGGCTCACGGATAGTTTAATAATGATTTCAATAATACTTGGAAATACCCTATTCTAACAGTAATCAGGGATGTTATAAAAAGTTGAGGCAGATGTACAAATGCTTGTTTTCTGTTACAGGAGGGCCATGAAGATGATCAGAGGGCTGGAGTACCTCTCCTGTGAAGACAGGCTGAGAGAGTTGGTGTTGTTCAGACAAAAGAAGGCTCTGGGGAGAACTTATAGTGGCATTCCAGTATCTCAAGGAGGCCTACAGGAGAGTTGGGTAGGGACTCTTTATCAGGGAGTGGAGTAATAAAAAATGGGATGAATATTGGCTTTGATTTAAAAGATGGCTTTGATTTAGATTAGACATTAGAAATAAATTCTTTACTATAAGATTGATGAGGCACTGAAACAGGTTGCCCAGAGAAGCTTTTGAAGTCCCATCTCAAAGTGTTAAAAGTCCAGGCTGGATAGCTCTTTGGGCAACCTGCTCTAGTTGGAAATGTCCCTGCCCATAGCAGGGGGGTTGGAACTCGATGATCTTAAAGCTCTCTGCCAACTTAAACCATCCTGTGATTCTACAGCTGGAAGACATGGATTAAAAGTTTCAATGGAAAGTCCAAAGCTGGATTATCTTATCCATTTAAAGTAGCATCCATAGCACTTTTTTAGCAGCATGAAAGAGATAACAGAAACTTCTGATAAAAAGGAGGAAGCGTGGTAGGTTAGAGAAACAAACTTTACAAGGAGAATGCCTACAAATATCCATACAAGATACATTATACCTAATAAATCTGAAATCACAAACAGAAGAAACTTCAGGAAGATGTGCAGATACAGACCCTGTCATCTTTCCAGGGTCTGAAAGTGAATGTTTAGGAATATTAAGCATATACTCTTATAGCTGAGTCAGCTCCAGCCCCAACACTCCTATTGAAAAACACATTAGGATGTATATTATCTGTATCTGTTTATGAAGCTGAGGGGGTGCCATAACTTCCTAGGCATGTACTGCTCAGCTTGCTCTAGTGAGAAGGAGAAAAACTTTTTTATTTAATCTTAATCCTCTTTTACTGAAGTTTAAGCTAATAGTGTTTTACATCTTGACTGGGAGAGGATAAAAGTAAGCATGCATACACTCCATGGAGTGTATGTCTGGTATTCAGACATTGTCGTGGGTCACATTATTGATGTCATAGATTAAAAATTCATTCTCTCAAAATATTTCCAATAAGTACACTTTTAATGGCCATAAGATATAATTATCTTGTTGAATATGCACCTGTAGTGAGTTTAAAATTAAACAGTCAAGCCTTTGTTCACTCCTCCAAGCACAGTTTGAACTATACTGTCTCCTCTTAGCCCTTCCCTTAATGAAATACCTCTGTCTCCTGTCATTTTAGAGGATGACAATAGAAATGGGAAGCTGAAAAACAAAGATGGACAAAATGCATTAGCAAGAATGTCTACAAAACAGTAGTTAAAAATGAAAAGCTATTCCCATAATTGAAGAGTCCTGGCTGGTATCTCTATGCAACGAAATAAAAGAGAGGGCAAGTTCAGAGACAAAAGAAGATCTTCATTAGGAGTATTGTCTACCACATGGTTCCTCTAAACAAGAACTTTCTATAGGACTGACATTTTCATTAAAAGGGCAGGCAGTTTGCTATGAAATGCCATTCAGTTTTAAAGGTTCAGCTTAGAAGCAATTTAGAGCATGAACAACAGTTTCCAATGCCATCTTTTGATTGCTTGGTTGGCTTTTTATGTGATATCACAGTTGCCACATGAACAGTAAGGGAATTTCATTACCATCCATAAAATGCTGGATATATGCACCAAGGTTTGTTATTTACCCCACAGGCCCTTTATACTGCCTAGGAAATCAGAATGTGCATGTGTGACATTAATACCCACTTTTAGCTTTTATACACTGACAAAGTGGCTCAAAAAGAGGCTTCTGATGGCAGGACTCCGGGCCAATGGGTTGAAAATACAGTTAAAAAAAAAAAAAAGTTGTCAATGGGAGATAGTAAAATATCCTTCATCTCTCACTCTCCCTTTAGAAGAAAAGCACTGGCATGGACTCCAAAGGTAGCCAATTCGTCTAACTTTGTGTTTCCCTGCTCCTACTTCATGTCTACACTCAATGCCACTCTGAATCTGTTAGCACCAGCAAGAGTCTTTTAAGGGTTTTCATCATACTTAAAAGGCAGGACAGGGGAGCTCTAAATTAGCTCCCCAATCAACTTTTTAAGTAAGACTTAATAAGCCTACTGACTTTTCAGAAGTCGCTTAGTGCCACTTCCCTTCCCAGTCTTGCTGTGACACTCAGCAGCACTCAAGAAGTGACTGCTCTTGCTTAAATGCTGAATTGGAAGCTGATTTAGGTCTCTTCTCCTTCAGCAATTCACACTCACAAGACTAAGGACAGTTTCAAGAAAAAAAAAAAGTAACCAGAAGAGGCAAAAAAGACATTCTGCTAAATTTATGAAAAAAGTAGCTTTTTCTTTTTTTCTCAATTGTACATAGTTTCTCTCACCTAATCTTTCAAACAATGGAATCTCTCTCAATGCCGCTAAGGACATAGTAATACACAAGTATTAACTTCTAAATTTTTTTTTTATCTTAAGCCAAATGGGAAAATGACTAGAGTTCTGTGATCTTTTCTAAGTTTCTTGAATTATCTTGTGAGCAGCTTGCTGCAGTTCTTTTTATTAACCTCCAGACCTTACTATTTAACCACAAATAGATTTAGGTCACGCATATTGAATTGTTTTCATGACAGTCTAGTGTTTAATAATAAACTCCACTCCAGAAAAATTAAACAGTTCCAAAACTGTGCTCTACAAATGTGGTTTTGGAAAGAGCACCATATGACAGCTCAGATGGGCAAAGAAACCAAAGGACGTTAGCAATGCTCAGTGCAAAGTCTAAGTTGAATAATTACTTAGGAATGATTATGAAAGAGACCATAGGATATAACAGAAAGTAACAAAATAAACTATCAAACAGCCAACATCAGCCAGCTGGCTATTAAAAGGCTATCACCAAATAAAATCAATAATTGAATTACAAGTTGTCTAGGACCCTGAGAGTTATCTTTTTCCATATCTAGAAAGCTTTTCTCATAACTGATAATCTGATGTCCTTTATGGTACTTTATTGTGTAAAGGTGATGTAATATTTATTCGTTTACAAATCCGTCCATCACAGATTTGTTTTTCTTCCTTTCTGTTTACCAGAACATTTTTTAAATTTATGTATCTATCCACTGAAATATTTATGCAAGTTGGGTCCAGAGGGAAGCAATCTTGTTTTTGCAGATTGTAGTTGGTGCTTTGAGACAACTCCATGGAGTAAGTAAACACAGAATAAGTGAATTGGTTTTGTGCGTGCTTTCTGCAGGCACATACTTCCCACTCACTGTTTCTGAGTATTTGGAATTTGGAATTACAGAAGTTATATAGCAGCTCCGCTAAAGCCAACAGGAGTGAAACATTTGAAACCTGCTGAAGATTTTTCTACAGATTACAGTTTTCGTTCGTTATCAAAATTGATAGGAGCACTTATTCTCTCAAACATAATAAACAGATTAGGTTATCTGCTATATTGATCTGAGGGTTAACCACTTCGCTTGACATGCTACTCACAGTTCTGGATTAAAAATGTACCAATTTAGAACACAATAAGGAAAACGGACTTTCTTCCAAAGATTAAAGCTTAAATGGAGCTTCCTGAACAGCAAACATAGACAGAAACAGGAGTATTTTTTCAGGGAAATGAATGATTTGGAATTGCAACATTCAACTGATCCTTTTACCACAACTTTGTCAGTGTGGATCCTCTCCAATTCAGTATATTTGTTGTGCATGTAATCTAACAGTGCTGTATTTTACCTGAAAACTAGTGATGAAGTCTCTCCAGTTCTAGATTATCTGCAACCTACTGCTCATTACCAAAATGTATTTCTATTGGCAGCCTTACTAAGGACAGCTGCAGCATCACCAAATGTGTTGCCACACACTAGTGGATGCTTCACGGAGCTATCTACAGTTTCTGTGACTAGGCAGTACGACAAGTCTTATTTTATAATTTGTAATTTGTGTGACAACATCCTGTGAGTTAAACAGCAAACCTTAGTCTCTGTAGCTGGCAGTCTGGTAATTTCTTTGGATGTAGGATATATGAAATGAATGTACTACAGCGGAAGACTATGTAGAAAATAATGAGATGCTTTCCCTGTTGTAGACTTTCAGTAATTAGAGTTTGATCTCCAAATTTGAAAGTATTAATTACACTTCATGCATCTCTTTTTTTTTTTCTTTGTGAATCTCTTCCTCATCTCATCTCATGTCCTGTTGCTTCTTTCTCAAAACCTACTTCATATATTAACTCCTTTGTTGCTAGTTCACCTCTTCTCATCAATCCTTGCACAGCTCTGCCTTATTATTCACCATTTCCCTCACCTTCACATCTTTAGACAAACTGCAGATAAGTTGCTTTCCACCAAAGCAAAAAAAAAACCCAAACACATTATTTTTCTTTCTTTCTCCATTGCCCAGAAGATTTCTCATTTCCTATTAATTAGATTATTGTCTATTCATCTTTCTACTAACACACGTACAGTGTTTTGCAGTTTTGTCATTTCTTCATCCACGGATTTGTAAATTATCCATTATTTCTTTTCCTGTTCTGACCACAAAACTACTTGATAATTCTTTCCTTGCTTTCCATCTTAACTCAGTAGCCCCCAACTCCTCTCTGTTTTTATGATGTCCACACAATACTCTTTTAATTCACATAAATGGATGGATATGGCAGGCATTCAAGTAGCCACCCTGGGAGAATTCTAATTCTCTCATATGGCCAGGAGAACAAAAGCAGGCAGCTGTTGAAAAGGTCATCAGGAAATACAAGCTGCAAAAATACCCCCATCGTTTAACCCGTACTAGGCCTACCTTTCAGCCCCTTCACTAGGCCTGTGGCATGGCACATCAAGCTGAATTTTTTTATTACCTTCATGATACGCATAGCTTTTTCCTGCCTACAGCGCAACACTCCTTTTTTGTGAAAGGCTGCCTGACATTTACACCCTTATTCTCTAAATAATGGCAGCCTTCCCACCTTATGACTCATCTTTCCATTCAGTTTTGGATCCAAGAATGAATCCACTGACTCACAAATGCTTTTGCCCTAGTGTACAAACACATTTCTTATGCCCACACTTGGTAGAGTTTGATAGAAAATAAGCATGTTAAGTTCTTCATTGTGTCTACCTCATCTTGTTCTAAAAATTAATTTTTGCCACAACCATCTTTTTTGTTCATCTGAAGACTCCATCCACTGCCTGGTCCAGCTCCCCAACTGGTGTGGACTTGATTCACACTTAATCCACTTCTCATTCAGTGAGGGTCTTTCCCCAAGTTAGTTCAGAACTGTTATTAACAACAAAAAAAAAACTTTTGCCAAATGAAAGACTAGAGGAAAAAAGAAATTAAGTCAACAGTACACAGAGGCAGTAATGAGATCCAGTTTACACACTATAATGTACCTTGCCATATGTTCAAGTAGCTTTCCTTGGAGAATTCCATCTCTCTTGCATGGGCAGAAGAATGAGAACAACGAAGTGTTGAAAAGGTCATCAAAAAATACAAACATCACAGATGGCATAGGTGAAAGCACTGCAAAAAAGCAAAGAGCAGAAAGAATGTGTAGGAGTGTCATTCTCTAATTGGCAGTATCAGGACTGAAAGTGCACTTGTATGCTACCTTTATTAATATTAAAATGACTATTGCAAGGATACCTTACAATGTACCTGCCAAGTGGTCCTCTTTCTAACAGAGAGATGAAACAACTTCTTCTGTCACTGACATTCTGTGCTCAATATTTCTCCTTTTCAGGAGGTTTTAAGGAAAACTGAGTAATCCAGTGATCGCAGAGGGGTACTGTGATGTCCTGCCGAGGAATTCTTTATTTGCAGAAAATTTCCATAGAATTCAATGTTTTAAAGTACATCTCCTGTCCTAAGCAGGAATAAATGTATTTTCTTGTCTCACTGATGTCCAGAGACCCCCCACTCCCCAATGTACTGTCAAAGAAACTCATGAAGAATACAAGGAGTTTCACCAGTTTCCTTACAGACTCTTAGATCAGATGATTTTTCTTACCTAACAGAAGGTCACTGAATCACATTTCATCACAGTCAGAAGTAAAGAGAAAGATAATCAGATACCATGACTAAAGTAGCACAGGGTGAGTACAGACAAGTAGCAGGTTGAACGTCTAACTCAGTAAAGAGTGCTTTCTGTAAAACGGACGGTTTATTTAGAGAGCTGTAGGCCTCAAAACAAACAAACAAAAGAAAACACAGGTACTAGGTACAACCAAAAACAAAACAATTTTCTATGTTGTAAGCACTGTACTACTACTACCCTATACATAGAAAGAATTCTGATATTTAAGACCGAAGAATAGCAAAGAAGGAATATAGATGAAGAAACACAATTAGAAACCTTTTCCATTTTCCACTATAGGTAAATGGTAGAGTATGTGAGAGTATGGACAGAGTAGGTACACAATAAATTCTCCACATTTTTTTTACAAGCTAGATTTGATACTTACTCAAAATACAAGTTTTATTAAGCAAGTACATGAACATTTAAGCACTGGACAACATGGGAGTGAATCAGAGCCCTAAAAATAAGTCTGTATTTCAACTTGTGCTGCATATAAGCAGAGGATTGAAATGGGGACTTATGTACGCAAAAAGCCCTATGAAGGTATGGCAGGAAAAGTTGTGCTGCAAATATTATGTTTAAAAAAAAGAAGGCAACAACACTCTGCCCTCCCCTCAGGTGCAGACAGAGAAGGCTTTAGAATAGGCAGATTATTTTCCTAGTAAAATATCCATTTATTCACTCAAAAGACAGTTACAGGGGAAAGTTCAGTGTAGGATAGCAGGATAAGAAGGGAGGAGAAAATCTCATTGACAGGGAAAAACTTTGTTTCATTTCTGCAGTGAACAAATATTAATACTTCATTTCTAGCCTTCTAAAAACCAGATGCAGCCAAATGTATCCCCAGCAGTAAAGATACTGCCCTATTACCCTTGCACTGCACACATTTAAACCAAAGGGCAAACAAATGTTGGCAAACAGAAATGTGATGACTTACAGTATTTGCTTTGCTACAGTAGCTGGGAGGAGAAAAAAATCCCCTGGAAAGATTAAGGAGCAAACATAACACTCATCTTGAAATTCCTATTTGTTGATGCCCCAGGGCAAGTACTTTTTCAACATTACACCTATTTTTTGAAAAGTACCTGCCCATTGGGGCACCTATGCTGTGAGTTTTCAGATACAGAAAAATGAAATAATCCAACATTCCTGATTAAAATAGATATTAGACATACAGAAAGCCTTCAGGAAAACATTTGTTGAAAAATATTAATTATGAGAGACTTTATACAAGACAAAGGGAAACAAAGTATTTAAAAGAACCAAAATTTTAACCCTAGGAACAATTCCTCATTTAATAAGCTCTCTAAACTATAGATTGCAAATCAGGAGGAAGAGTAGATTATAATGATTCCTTAAGGGTTCCTTTTTCCTTCTCTATCAATAATTTTGGCATTCACTCATAAAATCTGTTACCTGTGGTGTATATGTAGGCTGGAATAAGGTTATTCTTAATGGACATAAGATGTTCTCACTGGTATAATTGTTAATTCTTAGGGAAACTCGTAAGATTACCTAATCCCCAGTTTATTACTATTCTAGCCCCTAGCAGGACAGGATATTTTTTCATTTGATGTTTACTAATTGTGTTTGTTTCAAACACATCTGATTCTTAGCAAAGCTGCTGAGATTCTGCTTGCACTTTAAATTTGCAGGTTTACTATAAAATGCCAGGCATATTGAGATGAATCAAATGCACCAGAGCATGAATGAAATGTAGTGAGAAAGTCTCTTCTAGCATCATTTCTGGGATTAGTAATTTGTGAAATTGTGGTGATGCAAGGGAACAGCATGAGAAAGCCATTTCCTTCCCTTTTGTCCAGTCTAAATGCAAATCTGAACCTTCTTGGCAGTTCATTTGCATATTAATGCACATAGTATTCCACTCCAGAGATCACTTCGGATTTTCTAAATTAAGTTGGGTGGGAGGGCTGAGTGAAAGGGATCATTTTTGCCATACTAGCACAGATACTCTTAGATACTTTACAGAAAAAGGCAGAAAGAGGCAATTATTTTACTTGCCCTATCACTATTTCAGTTTGCCAACTGGTCCGCTGAGGAGATGCAGGGGATAAAAGGCAATGGTTGACCAGAAGGAGGGAAATACTTCATGTCACTGAAGAAGAACAAACATGATGAAATTAAGAAAGGGTAAGAGTGCACACCAGTCTAATTAGCATTTCTTCTTAGTAGCTTGGGAAATGTCAGCCACCAGTTGGTGGCAAAATAAAGATGTAATGTGAGTAATAATGAATTAAATTGTGGCTATTTGCATTGAAATGCTAAGATAATGATCTGAAATTACTATTGTAAATATTCCCCTTGACAGTTGAAAATTGGACTTAAAGCTAATAGTACTTTGGATGAACTTTAAGCCATGAAATCACTTCTAATGCTTTACACTCCTTTTGGCTATGACAACGTGTTTCAGAAAGTTAATTTAGCTCTGTTTTGTTCAAGCTGTTTGGTAATTGATGCATACATCGTGGGGGTTTTAATGAACAACTACAGGGACTATTTACCCTATTCGCTAAGTATAAATGAAACACTTGATTACTACTCCTGAGCTGAATAAACCAATAGAGTCAAGCACAACAAATGCTTTTGGCTGGGGACTGGAGGAGGTGACATCAGTAAGGATCTATTTAAATGCAAAGAAAAAGGCAACATTTCCAGAAAATGCTTCAATGTTTCAGATGCATCTTCTTACATTAGCCACAATTTATAGTTTTGCTGTTAGCATTAGGAATCGCTTAGGGAGAATTTACATCTGTATGTCTGCAAAGCAGAAGTACTGACAGAGCAGGCTTAGCCAGCAAAACAGAAAAACAGCAGATATCTTCACAACATCTGCTGTGTCAATAGCTTTCCAGTAATAGTGCATTTAAAATGAGAGCTAATTTCCAGACTGTAGTGCCTAGTTACAGTGTAATATCATTTTTGACATTATTTAAAGATAAATGACCTAAACACAAGAAGATTACACAATTACTTTATGCTACGCCCACAAAAATGTGGATTTGCACAATTAAAAGGAATGGTTGAGGTGGAGGCTACCAAGGCTGCATTCAGTGTATCAACCCCCATGTCTGTATGAATAGTCAAAACTGCCTTTTTGAACTCCAGCAAAAGTTTGCTCTGGACAAAGTCCTACCTCTTTTCAGAGTTGCAGGGTTCACTGTTCCTCATGAACTCTCAGGAGGTAGCTCTTCAGGCCATACATTCATGATCTTCTGAAGTCAAACAGCACCAACTCTAGCACGGAATTACTGAGCCAAACTACCTTCTCATATCTTTATAAACCATCTGCTTCTTTGATCATGCTTCCCTTAAAGTTCTTAGAAATATGTCATATATGTGAAAGAAAAAACAGAGAAAAATAAAAGCCAGACAATGTTAGTACTTTTAATTTAATGTTTTTGCAAGAGAAGTCTTGTAGTATGACTATATGCAGCTTAAAGTGCTTCAGGTATTAACCAGAAGCTCTTCCTGGATCTGCTCATGTAGTGTTCTTAACTGGGTTACCAGAGACCAGATACGAAATAAAACTCTATTAAATAATCTTGCATTTCTAATATCCTATATTTAGGGACGTAACTTAGCAAAATACTGTCACTGTATTTGTCATGTACTATTGTTAGGAAAGATTTTCTTTTCCAGTTCAAATTCAGAGACAAGTGAGTCACTGCATTTCTAGTCTTCCTCACATTTTATATTTTAGAATTCCAGAAGTTCTGTGGAAAGACAAAATATATTTACAATTTCTACAGCAATATAATTGTCAATGACTAAATACCCTCTATTTGCTATGTCTAGTGCTGTGCATCCAGAAATTGATATAAAACCACATAGGCTCCCACAGAACAAGGTAGTTAAGTAAGGAGAACATATCTTAGAAAAATATTGGGAGAATACATTGACATTTCCACTAGTTGGAAATGACTGGCATCCCTGGGCACCTCTATCTAATTGTGGCAGCTCAAAAAGAACATAAAACGTATGGCCAAATAATCTCCTACATGGAGAAGCATAGAACAGAGATGCCAAATGGTTGCCTCTCTACTTGCAGCTTTGATGTAGTGATATAAATTCTAAGGTGACAGACTTGCGAAAGGTCCAACTTTTGGCCGCTTTGTTTTTATATTTGATCAGAAAAACGATGATTGGAAATGTGATGCATGTGAACACAAGTCTGAACATACATAAGCTCTTAAAGCTTCTGACTCTTCTGTTTTGCCCCTTACCTTTAACATTAACAGGTTTGGACATCTGAATGCCTTGATTTTTAAGTGGAGTTGGGGGTGGAGGGAGGTTGCTTCTTGTGAAGAGTGTTAGTGGTTAAACAGCTCCAGTTAAGCTTTGAAAAGCACCTTCCTTTCAGGTCAATAAAATGGCTGCAGGCCAAGTTCCCATCTGTGCTGAACGTGTATTTTCTGGCTAGAGACGATTTTCTACTAGACCTGTTTAAAAGGAAAGCAGTGTAGCGTGATGGCTCTGCTAGCACATCTAAATGTAAGTTCAGTAACTCCCGCATCTTGAAAAAAGTTTCTGTTGAATCAATGTAAAATAACCCATACTGTAATTTTTCCCACAGACTGTTAGTGAGGCTTAGTAACAGAAGTCAGGAAATTCAGATTCCATTCTCTCCTATAGGAGAGAAAAGAAAAAAAAAAATCATGAAACTAAATAGACTTTTTTCTTTGCTTCACTATCACATACATGCTCCAGCTAAATAAACTGAGGACTTTGCTCTGAAAGTAATGCCTCCCATTTATTACCATGGGAACTACAGGAGATACAAAGAGCACAGTAACACTATTTAATAGGGCAAATTCTCTGTTCTGTGGGAGCAACCCTGCATCTTTGACTATGGGGAAGAATATGTTTGTAATTGGTGCTGAAAGTGGAACCAGAACAGAGAGAATTTGGGGTGGCAAGACTGCATAGCAAATCTAAAAGACACTGTTGTTCACAAGATAGTTCTGCAGTATTTCTGCAGCAAAGCATACAAAAATGAGAAACAAAGTGGAACAGGAAATGACAAGGAGAGGGACATTCTGGAAGGCTGAAGACAGGTTGCCTGAAACACTGACCTATTCGATATATAGGTCAGCCTGCCATATGTAATGAGCTGTAGCAGTACGCTGTAAAACTGCTGCAAGAAACCACTGCTACAGCTTTATCTCTTTCCTATTAGGAGTAAAGGTCAGGCACAAGCTCCTTCTGTTGCTCTTGGCTGTTCTGAGTAAAGGCCACGGAAGGAACCCATTACAGAATAAAAGCGAATAGCTCTAGGCTCATAAGTTGCATTGCCAGTGGGGAGGCATATTGCTAATAAAAATGGTCTGGTAGTAAATCATTTAATTTCCTGGCAATTCCTACCCTCATTTTCAGATGGAAGTTGATGTTTTAAGAGCTTTAAAATTCAGCTCTGATCAGAAAATGAATTTAGTTGTTTGAAAAGCAGCTGTTCAAAACTGCTTTGTTCCTTCTTTAGGCCCAGTGGAACTTGAAATCAGCAGCTGAAAAAGAGATACAAGTGTACAATCCTCTGTTGTTTTTTCTTTTTTTTTTTGTTTTTATAAATTACAGTGAAATGTCATTTCTCATTAGCATGCTGTTTCATCAGTCTTGCTAGTGCTCGTCACTGAAGGACTGCCTATAAGATTCCTTACTGTGATTGCCACTGAACCTGCATTGTACCTGTGCTTCTCCCTGCTGAGTGGTTGTAGGAAACCTCTCCATCCCCCTGAGCAGTTTTGCCTGGTCCTGTTTTAGGACATGATCTCTGCAGGGAAGACACAGTTTTGCCTGATTATTGCAAATCTGTGTAACAATGAATATCTAATATAACATGATATTCTTCCAGGATATAAATATAAAAATATAAAAATAATTTTTGTTCCCAAATACCATGCCATGATGTTTTGGACAATGAATGACTCATTTAGAATCACTAACTTCTGGATGTACTCATACTTCAGTTTAACTACTTGTCTTTTCTTCTACCCTACCTTAGAGGCTTCCTGTTTTACTTATACCATACTATGTCCCTACCTCTGCACTGCTCCAACTTCAAGCTAGTCACTAATTTGCTGGATTAAGAATCTGAAAGTAAGGAATGCTTCTTTGCTGTATTTGAACTCTTTATGATGACTGAAAGTGAATATTATTATTGCAATCTGAATGTTACTTTCAAATATTCATTGAGCATCATTTTTTTTTTTTTGGTCTTGTCCAATAACAGATTAATTTCATTTTACAGAGTCTTATGTACTGTATAATCTTGCCAAACCATTGCAATGGAAAGTGCTTATATTCAACCAAAATGATTACTTGAATAGGAGAGGGTTTAGGGAATATGTAAAGGTTTTAAGAACCTGCACATAATAGCATTCTCAGCATCATAAAATAAGATTCTGAAAAGGAGACTATATTAAGAAAAAGAAAGCTTGAATAAACATATAAAAATAGATTATTGCATTTTCTTTTTGGAACAGTATAGGATACTTGCAACCAATTTTAACACCAAATAGAATTTATGTGACTGACAAACATCACTTACGCACTTCAGTATAGCCTCTAACTGCTAATCCATTTTACTGAAGTGATATAAAAAAAAATCAGTAAAGAAATCAAGCAGTTTCATGATGACATGCAGAGGACCAAACATTTCCAATATGTTTAACAAAAGTAATTATAGTAAGAATGGCAAAAATATGCTGCTTAAAAATGAATTCTTATTTTTGCAAAACACATTGTGTTCTTCTTAATTTTCATGCTGCTGTTTTCTCATTCATTGCTTTCAAGAACATTAATATCAGTATCAATAGTGGGTGATGAGGAGTGGAAGACTTTCATGTAAGTCATTCCATACTCACCTTTATGTCCAGCTTTCCATGAGGTTCTACAGATACTGCTTTAATTATAATCAAAAGAAGGTAGTTATTAATCTTGAAAAAGTAGAGAACTGGGTCATTCTTTTCTTTTGTTAACAATTAGAATGTGATAAGAAAGGCTCATATGTTTCCTGAAAAACTGTTACATTTTAGGAAAGTTCAAATAGAGGGAAAAAAAGGAATATTAGGTAAAAAAAATTAAGAAGGAAATTAACAGATATTTAAGCTCTATTTTTTTCAAATCAGTGGAAACACTTTTAAATTCCAATTTTGTCAGTGTTTGGTCTGGATAAAGGAATCTGACTTTGAAAGAGAGTTCTGAGATTCTATTTCTAGCTTTGCTACTATTCTGCTCTGCAGTTCCAAACACAATGTCTCAATTTTGATGCATAACTTCCCTTCCTACCAATCTACCAATAATGCAAACGGCCAAGTCACAAAGCATCTTAGCACATGTTAATATGAGCAGTGACTTAGTACTTGTGGTGCTGGGATGTTGCTATGCACTGCAATTTTTAATTTGTTGGATTGACCTAGAAATGTATGCTCCTAGTGCTTTAACAGAGTAATTCAGTTGTTTAAAGAAGCACTATACAAGTCACTTACTTTGTGTGATAACAAATGATTAATGATAAAGACTGGTAGATACAGAATTTCAGCCTCAGATAATTATAGACTGCAGTGAGCCTTCAGCAAGCTGTTGATAGGTATATACAGTCTCCCAACTTCACAGAACAGTGCCTGTATACTTCGTAATAACTGTTTTGGCTGATAAGTCTCCAGATTTTACTGTACAACACATTATTATACAAGTACAAATAAAAGGCTAACCATTTTAGTAACTCCTTTCCACTTTAAACATTTTTTTTCACTACTGCAGCTGTACCTTTGCTTTGTGAGATACACAATGCAGGTACACATAAATTACCTACCACCTATTAGTGATTAAAGCATCCAAGCGGATGGTGAAGTACAAATACCACCAGAAATAATACACAGAATGTCTTTTGATTACAAATAGCTGCTGAAACAAACAACTGAGGTGCTTACAAAGTTATGGTCTCTTTTCAGTTCATATGCTTCTTTCAAGAAAAAGATGTATGTTGCTTCAAGAAAACGGAAATTTGTGAGACCTCTGGAAAAAAAAAGAAGTAAAAGAGTATTTTTGAAATATATTCGCTTTTTCCTAAAATTAAATGTGGAATAACATTAATAAAGCAAGCTCCTTCCACATTTCATCACTTGGCATTCTTTCAATGAAAGAAGCCACAAAAGATGAGCATAACACCCAATATTTCATTTCGACTGTGCTCTGTTTCAGTTTCTCACTTAGAATTTCAGATCCTTTGACCTTCACCCATCATCCTTTTTTCGGGTGTTACTCCTCTTCCCTACTCCACTTCTTTGCAGCTTCAGTATCCCTATCTTCTCCCAGGAAGGCCGATAACTTCTTTCAGAACAGCAGAAGCTTGGAGGTATCCAGGAAGGCCCACAGTGCATTTCAGTCAGAGGGCAACTGCAAACTAATCGTGTCTAGATCTATCCTCCAAGGCTTCAATTATCAACAGTAAATCAGCTTCCTACAAAGCCTGATTTAGAGGCTTTATAGCCCCAATAAATTTGTCTAATCCTTTTAGGCCCTGTTCATTCTCTTTTCCTCCACAACAACCTGTGGCTATGAGTTCCACAATTTCAGTATTGCTGAGTGAATGTACAGTTGATAAACATGGACTTATTACTAATTTGAGTATAATTTCTATGCTTGTCATGGTTTTGAAATGTGTCTTTAAATGCTTATGGGATATGCACATTAGTCTGACTTTATAATCTAAGACATGCAAATTGGTCTTCATACCAATGCAAAACCCATTAAGTCAATGGAGTTTCACATGGACGTATGGTCTGCCCACACAGATTGAATTACAGGTTGAGGGCTATAATTGTAGCAAACAGCATATAATTACCAAAATGACATTCTCTTTGTTACCTCCGAACACAGAATATTTCCTGTACTATAAAGGTTATTCACAAAGATATAACAGCTCCTTTACAGAAAAAAAAGAAGAAAAGCTACAAGAAAGCCATAGCCTATTTTAATACTTCCATTTGTCAGGAAATGACAGAGGAGTCAAGACTTGGAATTAGTAAAATAAGGTAAAAATGTATATGAAATTTCAGTAGTGTCTAGTAGTTGCATTGTGCAATTGTATTCATCAAGAACTATTCTGACAGCTTTTTCATACGAAGTTAACAAAAAGTGTAATTATTTGTTTATATTTGGAAGTCCTAAGAATTGTGTACATATTTCATTTGAATGTATCACAAAAGAATCATTTATTGCAACTACCTAACTAAAAGCTCCCAAACTACGTTGGTCCGATTTCTCACTCATTTCCTTAGGAGTTTCTTTTCAGTATTGCTGTAAGATTTAATCTCTCCAGCCCTGTGCTGTAAACTTCTAGACTGTAACAAACCTCAGCCTCAAAAATGTCAAGCACAAAGAAAAATGGAAATCACCATAGAGTAAGCTGGTCTCAGAGATCCTCTGATCCTCACTCACTGGCTTGCAGGTCACTGACTGAGCTGAATACGCAAACTTACCATTCCCACCCACAACGTTGTTGAAGCTCCGTGCTATGTTAGCAGAATGAAGTTCATAGGGAAAAAGCACCCTTCAAATGCAGCCCCTTCTCTCATCTTTTCCTTCTGCTTCCTCAACAAGAAGATAGCATGGGAGATGGCTATTCACAAATGAGTTAAATTCTGAACGTCTGTTTTTCTTAACCTGCATCATAAAACACACTTATAAGAACTTGTGGAGAAGACAAGAGTTTCAAAGAACTTGGTATGTTAGAGAAATCTACAGGGCTGATATATTCTCTTTTCAATTTAAGGATTACACTGATTATAAGAGGGTCAGTGTCTTTATACTTGCTATGTTATGACATAAATACTGAAGATCATACCTGCCTTAATATTTGCTTTGATGATAAAGGAAAGCTCTAAGAACTCCACAAAGAAGGATTTGGTCTGCTATGTCAGCTTTAGCAATCTGGTGCACAGAGCTTTCCCTACAGACCCACCATAGCATAGCAGGGACTTGCAGAAGAAGAAGATAAGAGGAAAATAATGTTTTCTTTTCAGACTAAGCTTCTGCTAGAAGAGAGGATGAAAGATCAACCTTTTGGTAACTGTAAAACAAGAAAAGATTTTCAAAAGAACCTTGATATTTCCTCCATGCTTCTTCAAGATCTGTGCAGCCTCAGAGTCTGTACCAACACTGACGGAGACATTGCCACAGTGATATTTTACACTGATAAAGACCTGGACAAAGTGATGTGCTAGAAAAGTCAAACCAAGAAAGATGCAGTCAAGCAGAATGGGATAAATGTATTAGGTGCTCTGATGTTACACTGACCTGCTGTCCGGTAGCCCTAAAAGAAGTTTGATCTTTATCTCCATTCCAGACTGTGTGATATTTTTTTTGTTTACTTGCTCTGGTAACTCTAAGGGACTTTCAAGTGCTTAGTTAGAGAAAAGCACCTTTGAAAAAAATATGGCTTAATTCAGATCTTTTTTTTTTTTTTTCCAGCAGATCTTGTTCTAATAAGCAGGACGACCAGACTCTTAGGTGGTGTGAAAGCACCACTTCAGGGAAGTTAAGAGAAGCAAAATGATTTAAGACACCAGCTGAGGAGCTGGCTGCACATGAAGCTATCATTACGTTATGGGAAGACAAACAATGACTAGCTGTTTAAAGTAGACAGGTTCCTACCGACTCCTCATAACCGCATGCATGCATTTGCACATTTTCGCACACAAGTTTAGCTTGGTCAGAACAAAGCTTAACAATTTCAGTGTGCATAGTCGTATGTTACAGACAAATGTTTCCTGCTGTACAACAAGCAACTCTCTAATACACAGTGACTGGAAAAGGAACAATTAATTCTGACATGCAAGGTTTTCTCACAGTGTGTCAGCTCTTTTAAATTATTGATAGTGATTTGGAGAATACAGAGCCATAGGAGTGCAGCTGTTTCTACGTTTTTTTTTTTTTTATGTAGAAAAAGGCAAACAGTTATAAACCTTAAATGATGATCTATGGAGTTTAAAGGTAATTCACCTTCCTCAAACATCAGGTTTTAAAAAAACATTAAATGACAACTTGGATATTATTCTCTGAAACCAAAAAACAATGTAAGTACTTGGAATGCTGCTGATCAAGAAGACTGATTTCCCAGAACAAAAATTAAAAACTGTAATTTGATTGACTGTTTGCTTAATAATGTTCATATATGATTTTCATTATCATAATACAACTTCAGCAGTTCTGCAGACTGAGGTCCTCAGTGGTGCATGCAATCAGAAATACGGTAGCATCATGGCAGGCACGATAGTGCAATGCAAACGTATCCAGCTGATATGACTTCTGTGATTAAAAATGTTACAGTATAAAACAATCATTGAGAGTTTACTTTTAATTTAGTTTTTAATCAGCTTTATTTTAATCAGAAAATTGTATCTAGCAAAGCTCATTAAATGATATCTAGAAGGAATAAAATAAACCCTTACTACTGTGCTGATAGTTTTTATGTGAAGTTTAGTTAGTTTATGCCCAATGAGCAAGTCATAAGCACTGAAACATCTCAAAAAAAATCCCAGATACAATAAAATTGATCACTTATTTAAAAAAAAATATATTACACCTTGTATTATGTCAAAATCAAAATGTTATCAGCATAAAAAAAGGAATGACTGTATTAACCTGCATTTTATTTTTCCTTATAAAGACTGACAAAAAGATGGATTAATGACTTTTGCAGTTTTTAACTCCAACTGACTTTTAGGGCCAATACCTCTGTATCATTTTTCACTTAATCTCTACGACAAGAGATTGATAAAGTGTCTGGCTTCCATAAAATGTCTTACTGAGCAGGTGCTAGTCTAGAGAGGGGTCTGTGAAAAAAAAGACCCAGTTTGGAGTTGGGAGCTCCAAAACTAAACTAAAGCCCCCTATTATCCAGGAGTATTCCAGAAGCTCCTGGTACCACTTGGTTCCACCTGCTGCTGGTGGTAGTAGAGCTTATTAACAAGTAGGAAAGGATTTAATGTTCTACTCACATCCAAGTTAAAAGAATTGCTTTATGAAGTTTTTTGTTGAAATGTGAGTAATGATGCCTAGCATTATTTAACCAAAGGATTATTTAATCAACTTCTGGCACTGAAATGAACTAAAATGATAATAAAAACAAAACCAAACCAATGCTGTGTTTCTTGTGCAAATCAAGTTCTTACACTGCTTTCACAACACATCTAAACATAGCAAAGAATGATCTGTTGAATATGGGATATCTAAGAGGGTAGGTAGGTATTGTCATTGCTCTTCTACCCACTTAATCTGCTGGTTAACTGCTTTCTGTATTCACATTGCATTAGTTTTGATAAATGGACTTTTGTGACTGTTTCCCAGAATTGCTACAGGAGCTGTCATTCTGGGACCGAACATGAGGATTGGAAAGCATCTCAACCATGGATCTGAGAAAGGGAACTATCCACAACTAAGAAATACAGAGGGTTGCACATAAGGTCACAGTGGCAGTGTAAACCAACAGTTTGAAACTCTTTATCTTAGCTCTGAAGCTGAGGTTGGATTAAGACTGCACACATGGTCAAGTCCAGCTCAGCTACAAGCAATACCCTGCCAAACCGTGCAAGTGATCACTACTAATCATGTGACAACAACCTAAGTGTCAAGGGAAGTATACTGCAATGCAAATTATTTTTTGCCATCTGTTTATTGCATAAATATTTTTACTTCCTCTATTAGCCACCATCTGCAGGATGATACCACTTAGTTTATAAAACTTTGTCAAAAAGCAAACAGTGCAATAGAGCACTATCACTAACTTCTTTGCAACACTCAAACACAATGAAACAGTTCTATTGTATAATTCTATCAGTTCCAAAATCAAATCAATTAATTGTAAATGGAATTAGAACTATCATTTAATAATTTACATGTCTAAATATTGAAATGCATACTCACTGTTCAGCAAGTTATTTCATCATACTATGTTTCTGCCTTGTGTTGCAAGAAATTAGTAATGTTATCTAAATACTTAAGTTACTCCAACAAAATTAAGAAAAAAATGTAGCACAACTGAACCTCCATAAAGTATTTGCTTTCATGAACATGGCTATAAATCACTGAGTTGTGTCTAACAACATCTTTTAGAAAACTGGTTTAGAAAACGCCTATGGGAAAGCAAGCAGTTGTGGTCTAGATGTTCTTTAAGTGAGATTTTCCAAGAGATTTCAGCTAATTTCAATCAATTTTTGCTTTCATTTTGTTACTATTTCAATGACATTTCTAAAAGGCATATTTCATATGCCTGAAATAATTTTATAATTAAAACATTAAGGTTTTAATACTATGATCGTAAAAATATTTAACATTTTGCTCAATCTAATATGTCATTGGTTTTATTCGGTTAAAAAAAAAAAAACAGAACTGAAAAAATGCTCCTTTTCAGAACAGAAAAATCTAACCTGGTGATTTTCACAAGAGGATACCAACAATATTGTTTCATGCACTCTAAAAAGAAGATTTATAGAAATGGTTCACATTAAAGTTGAGGAATATATACATGTCAGGAACCTTAGAAGTATTGCAGAAATATCAAGCAAGTTATCGCATTAATCCTTTAGATTTACATACATCCTTCTCTAGCATGGCATTAGCTGTCTCTCCACTTCAGTGCAGATGTACTTGTGAAACAGATGCTGGCTAGCTTGCTAACTGTTCTGCCAGTGAGTTGTATTTACTGTAAAAGCTTAACCCTTAACAATGCACACATAACCTGTACCAGAATTTCAGCACTGATTATATGCACTCGCCTTTCAGCAAGAGGGCATGCAGTTTCCGCCTACTTTAACTAAAGCTGTGCCATGATCATAACACTGCATTCTGACTTGTTCAGATTAGCACAGATTGCAAGAGCTGAAGGAGTACACCTCTGTCAGCTCGTGCTATCCACTATGCAAAGCCAATTACAGCTTGCTTACCACTGGCAATAATTAAACAACTTTAAATTCAGATGCAGAACTAGTTTCTTCAGCATTCAGGTAAAGATTCTCAATAATCAGAGTGCAAAATGCTTCAGACAAAGCCCTATCACTTCTCGTGGTCTTTCATACCCACAAATTAGATTACTGATTCTGGTTCATAAATATTTGGAAATCTTGCCCTTCCACTGGATACACAAATATTTATCTGGGTGATGCTTCTGAAATGAACATCCAACAGCAAAGCTGTGATATTACAAAAATACCATCTACTTTCCTGTTTCTCCATGTCATTTCCCAAGTACCTTTTCCCTTCTTTGTTCCTAACTGCTTCTCTGGCAGAGCAGCAAATGGGAGAACACTGCATGTAAATTCAATCCTCATTGTACACAAACAGTGTGCACAGAGATTGGGGATAACAGTTCTCTAACTCAGAGTGGTGACTCACATGCAGAAGTTCTTCATTTCAACAACTGGCTCTGGATATTTAAGCTGTATTGTATATATATACTGTTTTTAAAGGACCACTACCAGATCTAAGTAGAGAACTGAACCATATGAATGCAAACACATAAACTGCACTTACATTTTGGCAAAATAATGAAGAACTTGCAGACATACAAAATTAAATAACTTTGAAGACTTCTACAGCTAAAGAAAAAAAAAACAACAGGTAAATTATGTTGAAGACTATAACACTAGGATATTTACCAGAGCACTCTCTGGAATGGTTACACCAATAATCCCATGAAAACAGCAAGTGGATTTGCATTCTTTAAAGATCTATGGGAGTCAGATTTGTTCAGTGCTTCTTAGAATCCATAGAATCTATAGCTTGCCATCTGCCACTGTCAGATACAACTCTCACAAAACAATGATAGGTGAGGGGGAAAGTTTCCAGCTCTGTTTAAGCACATTGTAAATGGGAAAGATTAGGCTTTCTAAGAGGCATCAATGTAAAGAATACACAGAATACACATTTGTACACAGAGTACATATGACTGAAAGAATCGAACACTAAACACTAAAATGACAAACAAATCTCCACAACTTATGAAGGCTCGTTAACCAGACAGCTGAGTATTAGACAACTTTCCCCGCATCTCCTGTTGGCCATGAACAGAAAAGTGATTGGGTAATGAGAAAAGATGATAAATAAATAGAAGAAACAAGTAAAAATGGACTTCAGAGTGACTGGGAAATAGACATTTTGCGGTAGAAGGAAAAGTGTGTCAGGTTAACGTATAGTAGCAAATAGCTTTGTTCTTAACAAAGAAATTCATCATATGTGAAATATGAATTAAAAAAAAACCACAACACTTAATCACCTCTCTAAGCTCAAGTCTAAGAATGTCTCTCAATTTCACTAGGACTTATTTTTTTAAAAAAAGAATGAAATAATGTGTAACACTGTAAGAATATATATATATTTACATCTTCTCCTACCTAGCTTTCTGTTTCTTCCATACGTTGCTGAAATACATGGCATTCATTTTGCCAATGTTCAGCATCTGCTTGGAGCAGCATAATGTACCTTAAGTATCATGTTCTTGAAGATGTTAAGGTAAGACCATGAAAACATATATTTTTTTCTGTGAATAATTCTAGAGACAAAGATTAATAACAAAGTATAGCACTATTATCTAGGAAAGCCTGATGTCCACGGGCTTAGATGGACAGGAACCTTCTTCAAGTAAATCAATCCTAATGTGTAATATCACTACTGAGTGCTCCCAAAAGCTCTTGCTATTTTCTTCAAAATGTATACACAATGGTCCTTGCACTACTAACATTCTAACGAAAATGGTTTATGCACAAAACAAGGTCAGAAAAAAAAATAGATTCTGGCATAAAAAAACTAAAACTCAAAGTGTAGACTTTTTGTCACTTGGAAATGTTAAATAGTTCCTTCCTAAGCTCTTAAAATCCCTTTTTGCATGACCAACTTAGTATAAAAATACTAATTAGTGAGGGTTTTTAACTATACTGTCCATGTAGACTTCTCTTTGGCATTTCCTCTGCAAGTTCTCAATTTAGTGCAGAAAAGATCATTACTATCCTGTGTTTTACCATCACCCGGTTCCCAGATTTCAACTTCCTTTACTGGAAATTCTGCCTGAAAACAATAGTTGAGCTGAGAAATAAGCAGTTCTCCAATTGATGTCTCAATTAGCGACTGAGGGGGATACTGTATTTTAAGTAATTTATATTTGTTATTGAAACTATTTTTCCATACTAAATCTACCTGTGAGAGAATCACATTAAAAAGGAATAGAGGATTGAGATAATGTTATTCTTCTGGCCTTGAAAGACTGTTTAAATCTTTTCTACAACATGATACAGGCCAAACTGAGTTGGATGGAGTGTAGGGGGATTACCATGTGGCATCCACGCGTCATCCCATTAATCACACTCTAACCTTTCAAGCTGTTCAGCACGCTCCCCTCACATGTTATTGCCAGATTTTTCAGCAGAGCGAACGATCAGTAACCAGATGGAACCTGGTGGTTTCTGCTTTTATGCTACCTATTGACTTTATCTCAACTGTTCTTAAGCTTTCAGAGATGGCAATCATACCTCTTCAAAGCTGCATACAGCGACCGCTTTCAGCTGTTTCAGTGGCCTCAGGTTGTGCTAGGAGAGGTTCAGGTTGATGGATGTCAGGAAAATATTCTCCAAAAGAGCGATGGGGCACTGGCACAGGCTGCCCAAGGTGGGGGGGGGGGGAGGTGTCACTGTGGAGGCGTACCAGAACTGTGGAGATATGGCACTCCAAGACGTGGTGCAGCGGGCAGCATCGGTGGGCGGTTGGACTAGGTGATCTCCGAGGTCTTTTCCAACCTCAGTGATTCTACGACTCTAAGTACACTTGAAACAGAAACCTCCAGAATACTGATTGAGTGAAAGCTCTGCAAGGAAACCTCTCCCTGTGCCCCCGCACGGAGCGCTGTCTGCGGCCGCGCTTCTGCACAGCGCCCCGAGCGCGGCGCACCGCTCCTCACACAGGGGCGCCTCGCGGCGGTGCCTCGTTGCCGCGCGGGCCGTGGTGCCGCGTGCCCGGCGTGCGGTGCTGCTGAGCGGAGCTGAGGGCCCATGTGCACGTGCAGCACGGAGAGAGGGGAATGCAGGGGCTGGGCAGCAACGCCTGTGGAATTTGTGCAATTCATACAGCAGCAGTGGAACATCAAAGAGCAGCCGAGAGTAGCCGGGCTTTTTTTTTTTTTTCTTCTTCTTTTCTTTCTTTCTTTTTTTTTTTATTTGGAGGAGTATACCCTCTTTGGTCGTAGTGCCGGAGCCCCTCTTTCTCATTCAATACACAGTTAGTTATTTTGTGCGGAATTACTCAGCTTAGATGGAGGGATGTGGAGAAACGCACCCTAAGTGAGCCTGTCTGCGCTGAGATGGGCGTTCGTGCATTTGGGTGGACGGCGCAGTGGGATGTTCCCGATGTGAGCAGCCATCCGTCAGGGCTTTGTGGCCTGCCTGTTGCTGCATGCGTCGTGTTCACCTGCTTTCAAGGTAAACGTTTTCCTTTGCTATGTCCAAATCAGTCCATGATTGTGTGCATCCTCAAGTCCAAAGTGAAGAAGTGGCCATTTTGGAGTGCAGCTGTCTCTAGAAATCAGTTGAGTGAGCTTTTTAGATCCTCATTCTGGACTCACGGGCACTTCAGGTGCTTGAGTCCCATTTTCTGAGCCTATATCTTTCTTGGAAGGGGCCTCTTAAGTTTCCAGTTCCTTGGGTGGTACCGTTCATTTTCATCATAACCTCACCTGGGGGAGAGTAGGAAGTTTCCTCAGATAAAAATTTCTCGTGGAAGGGAGATGTGAGTTGTGAAACAAGGTGGGCAGCCAGCTTTCAATCTGAGCGAAACCAGTACTGAAGTGGCAAGTGGAGGTTGATTAATCAGAAACAGATTCAACCAATTATAAGATACGAAGTAAATGTTCTTTCGCTGATTCCCTCAGTCAACCTGCCCCAGTGATTAACTGAAATAGCATTCTGCAAGTAGGCAGATTTAAGCATGTGCATAATCTTACCAAAGATTGAGGTCTTAATCGTGTGATGAGGTCAAATTACTGTTCAGACTAACGATTCCCTATGTATTTGTTCAACTCCAGCCTATTGCACCATGGAATCTAATGATGAGGGCCTAAATTCATATGTTAACAGCAAAAGCAAAGATTTTGAACAGGAACCTGTAGAAAGGAGCTTTTGTAGACTGTGGACCGTCCTTTTGTATTTAAATAGATGGGTCAGTGACCTCCGTCATCCTCACGTCTGTGCTCAGTGATCCACTGTGTGGCACAATCCCTTGATTGAGAAGAGCTATTATAAAGCTCAGGCAGTTGAAAAATCTGACCTGCTGAACACTCTTAGGTACTTTATAATCAAATAAATGATCACATATATTCTCTGCTGACAGTTTATAGCTGTGATTGCAGAATGGCTGAATATTGTTAACGTACCTACAGATCTGTAATGAGTTGATTTTTACGTTATGATTTACCTTCTTTAACAAGGTTGTTTGACTTTATTTTTCCCATAACGTTGTGGCACAGACTTCCCTTGATTAGCATATATAGCTCCTACGTTATATTTGGGAATGTATTTACTTCCTTTTTCTGGATTGTCAAGAGAATGAGTTCAGAGTTCAAATTTCAATTAGTCCATGTGGAACTTCTCAGATATATAGTAATCTAAATGAATGAGTATTATAGTATCTTTTCTACTGGTCATTTAAATACTGATTGCTTTTTCCATTCCTTAATTTGTTAACAATGTTTCAAAAAGTATATAAAATTCTCAAAACAGTCAACTGTTGAATTTATTTCTAGTTGCTGCCCCCAACCCACACCTTGCTTTGAGTTAGGCAGAAATTGTAGTTAGCCAGAAATGTTGATTTGCTATTACTGTCACTGCATTACAGCAGACAGAAAAAAAACACAAAACATGACAGAAGCTATACTGTGGTGGAGATAAGATTGTAATGTTATCTACCTAACCAAAACGTGTTAGAATTGTGAGTGACACTCAGCTATACCTTTGAGCTTCATTTACTCTTATGTTTGATGCGAAACTGAAACAAGAAGAAGGTTGGTTAAAAAGACAGTCATTATTTGGCTTCCGTAGAGCTAAATGATTAAAGGTGTATTATAAGCTCTATTCTTTTTCTGTTGAACATTATGATTTACCACTGGAAGGAGCTAGAGTAATGATGTTGAATTACTGAAGAAGCCACCATAAGGCCAGCAAAATGGTTAAATAGTCTGTGAGAAAAGTAAAAAGGGAATCAAAATCCTACCTGAGAGAAAGGAGTCAGTTATTTTCTGAGATGCAGAGGGCTGTCATTCTGATTTAGAAACTCTTACATATGAAAAATGGGTCATATGAAAAGCAAGTGTGATAATTTTAAAATGGAAATTATTTTCTTCTGTTAAAATACAAATTATGTGGGTGGAAACAGAGAGATGTTAGCAGAAAGGAAAAGCTGCTCAGATAAAACAGATTGTCTGTCTCGCTTGGCAAAGCTGCAAGGTCATATAGAGGGACTGTTACCTAAAGTAAGGAAGTGACTCAGTTTATTAACCAGATTTTTTAGAGTTTACTTGTTTAAAACTCATTATTTTCATAAGGATGATGGAAATAGATGCATATCTTGACAGGAATCAAAACCCTTCTAGACTTTTTTTTTCTTTGTGTTTCTGTGTAATGTAGTTGAAATTCTGTCCTGTTTATATGCCATTTATTTTGGACACTTTCATGTGCTTCACTATCAAAAAGTGTGGTTTTAATTTCTAATCCATGAGAGGTTCAGAGGAAGGTGTGCATTGGTAGTGTGGAATTGTTGTACTAGGAGGGTATTTTTCTGTTTTACTGTAAAGTGCAGTAGATAAATTTATTTTATACAGAGTACTTTTGATATGCAGCAGACTGAACTAGTAGGTGCTACAGCTCAGCCTTAGCACAAATGGTCCGCAAGGCACAGCAAACAATGGAGCTGGCCCTGTGCAAGTGTGGGCAGTAGACAGAGCCAAGGACGGACTAGATGGTGTTCCTGGGACACAATGTAGATTTGCTCCAGCAGCTTCTAAAATTGCTGTCACAACTGTTGTTATATCAGGTGACTTAGAAGTTGTATGTAGGTTGTCCCAAAAGTAATGCCTCCTATTTATTTCCTTGGAAACTACAATAGATACAAAGAGCACAATAACACTATTTGATAGAGCAAATTCTCAGCCACAGAACACTATTTTTCAACATTGTCATTGTTAGCTCTGCATTTTTGACAGCAACGAACAAGAGCCAGCATGCTGTGCTCATAAAAATCTGCACCAGTGGAGGTGACTTACTGTGCTGTCACCACTGCTGAAATGCAGCACCCACCACTCACTGTGCTCATATCTTCTGTTTGGTCTCCATAAACATTCAGCAAGCACTGATGAATGTCAGTGGGTGCCATTTTTTTCTACACGGAGGATTCAACTTCTCACCTTTGCTTCACACACACTTCCATGTCAGATGCCATTTTATCAGACTGCCCCTCTGTTGCCATCTGTCGCATGGCAACAAAATGACATGGAATATTGGTGGGAAGGTTCGACCTCTACTGCCATACCATGAACATCCGCCTCTGATGTTGTGGGGAACATAATAAAATAGGAGGCAGTACTTTCAGAGCAGCCCTTGCATATTTGTGGAAGATAATGTGTATGTGTGATTTCACATTAGCCATTTCTCATCATAACTTGGTATCTGGCATGTACTTGTTCAAATACTCAAATGCCCATCTAGGTAGCTCATTCGAGGCAGTTCTTCTCCTCCATCACTGCAGGTTTGGCTGTTGTTTATTTTTTTTGTTTGATTAGTTGCTTTTGTTTGCTTTATTTCTGTTTTGTCCCTGGATTTGTTGATGACATAGCTTGATCTGTAGCCATGGCTAGGAAAGCCACATAACGTTGATAGCCGATCTCAGTACAACCCTACTTGCATATATTTTTAGAGTAGCACCGTTGTGCCTGTTGTCTTTGTTCCACAGCAGAAGACTCTGATGAAGAATCAATCACCCAAACTGATTACCATTCTGTCTGGTTTCATTCAAGAACTAGTGATGAGCTACATACCTTTATCTCATCCTAATGTTCATTATTGATGTTGCTATAAAAGACACTTTACTCTGAATGAGAAAAAGTGGGTAAAGGAAAGAGTTTTATTCCTTGGTGAGGCTAACAGTTATTAAATGATGAGACAAGCCTGGCCGATGCCATCTGATTTAATAAAAAAAAGTCTTCCTTTTCTGAAGAATGGCACAAGGGGTCTAACCCAAAGAAAGCAGTGACAAATCACCTCCTGATTTACAAGAGGCTAGAGCAAATCCTCTACCCTGAAAGTGCTAGTAGTTTCCCATTAATACATACCGCTGTTTGCAGCTGTCTCTTTTCTGCCTTATCTGCTTTGTGTCCCTGCAGTATAACCCATTGTTTTCCTGTTCTGATTTCATTTGCTTACATGCTATACAAAATGACCTCACAAGGACAGCAGGAAAGCATGGCCATTGCATTTAAAAGCTCTATTCCCACATCAGCCTGATGCATCTGACACCAGTGTCTTCTGATTCACTCCCATTCCCTGTATCTTGACAGCTGCTCAAGCACAGCATTTTGTTCAAGTTGTTATTTTAAATTAAAGTATTTCAGAACTGCAACTACTGTTGTGTCCCTTTACAAGAAATTATTGCAGTGGTTGGGATTACAGCGCTATGGCAGTTAACTAATAGCTCAGGAAGGCTGTTGTGCATGTTCTTTTTTTTTTGTTTTGTTTTATTTGTTTCAAGTTGGTCCCTTTTCTAGTTCTGTAACTTTACCAGGATAGCTAAAACTATTCACTTGGAGAAGCAGCACCCAGTTTATTTTAGATGGGTTTGGTTTGGTGTCAGGGGGCATGGGAAGTGGGAGAACAGCCAAGCGTCCTTCTATAAACCTCTGATCTGGTAATCCTCAGTAACATTTCTCTTTACTTTTATGGAACAGAAAACCGAAGGCTTTGGGTTGTAACAGTACAAAAAGAATGTCTGAATAATGTTGATTCAAAAAGATAACCATTTTAGATTATGGGATTTATAAAAAAAAAATGAGTCAGAATCTTATGACAAGAATATTGACAGATCTGACCTGATCACCTCTTCATAGTTCATTCTTTTCCCAATAGGAGTAGACACAATAAAGCCCTGACAGGTCTTCTGGAACCAAATCCTGCACACTGCATGGTATATAAAGGCAGTACAAATATAATATCCTGTACGTATCTTATCCAGGAAAGCCGGCTTCCTCAAGGACCATTAACGAAACTCTAGGAACAATGTATTGTTCTTTGTCTGAAATAATAATAATAAAAAAGCTACCACCAAGAAAACATTTTAGTTAGCATGCAAGCTCAAGTTTTTAAGCATTTTTGGAAATGAAAAGCAAGTTAACTGCCTTGTCCTCCTTTTTTACATATTGATTTGGTACGCTTTTTTTAATCAGATTAAAATTATTTGCAAGATTCATGCTGTATTTAGAAATGGTTGCTAATCAAAATGAAGTTTTCCAGGTAGTGCCTAGAAATTTAAAATTTGTGTGGCCCCTTCCATTAGTGAAAACGCAGTAGAGTTTTATTTACATAATAATACTATTTGAAGCAGAAGCAATAATTCACTGCTGCGTTTTTGACATTAATTTAAGGCAAAACAAGTAATAATTGTAAGAATGCACAAATTGACTTAATAATGAACCTCACTTTCAGTTCTGTAAGTGCTTTACACTCAGACTCTCCTCGTGCATGCCATTTCATAATCCATGCAGGGCTTAACTAAGAGACAGATTATTATGCCAAAGCTGACTATATTTTCAGAAGTATATACATCCATTCACAGCAACACTGAACATCAAACTTCCTTCAATCATAAAACTGCTAATAAAGAGGCATGGCTAACAGATTAGTTCTATTGATTTCACCTGAAAAATTAATCTGCAGAGAAACAGTGTTTGGTAGGAATACTAGAAATCCCTACTTTCTATTCAAGGATCCAGAAAAAAAGGAGTGGTTAATGGAAATGAATAATCCACCAAGAGAAGGTGCCACACAATTGACTGACTGTACAATGAGGAAAGAAAGTGTTGTGGGTAAGAAAGTTAAGAACAGAATAAAACAGCACGATAAAAATTTCTAAGGTGGAGTGAACCATTCCATTTTAAGGTGCATGTGGGAGAAAAGCATATGAATAATGCATTTTATATAATATTTTTTGCCATGCATTATTTAAAATATTAGTGCTGACTACAAATAATCACATGCTTTTTCCATTACAGTTTTGTGATGCACTTAATATTGTCTCTTGATCCCATTATCATAAAGACATCACTCTGGATGTTTTACAGCTCTCAATATGTTTTTGAAACTTGAGATGACATACAAATATTTTAGGAGATGATTCATTTTGACATAAGTTCTTTACATTGACATTCCAGTGTTGGGGGCAGGGGAAGTATTCTTTACCCAATGGAATGAAGTAGAAATATAAAGCAATTACTAAATCATGGTTTCATAAATGCCCTAGCTTAATACCACAGCTCATTAGTTCTGTGACTCACCTCATATGATATTCATGAAAGCTCTTGACTTTTCAATAGTATATTTTCATGTTAAGGCTGCTTATTTTTATACAGCTACAACATTATTCAAAGTGCACATAAACATATCACAGATAAGTTACATATCATACCTGCATGGAGCTCCAGGGTTAAGTGAGCCACTTCTTACCCACGAGTAGCACATTTCTCATAAGTAGCTGACCCACATGCCACTTAAATTAAGAGCAACATTCCAATGCTGATGACGTTACAAACATTTTGCTGTATACTTTAGTATGATTAGGATTTTATAGTCATACTGAAAAAAGAAAACAAACTGCTATGAAAGGGTATATTCTGCAGAGGCAAGAACTGGTAAACGAATTTTTAATCATTTACATATCAAATGTCTGATATAGGGTTTTTTATTAAGTGTAAATCTAAAGGTATATGAATTTAACAACCACCTGCAGTCCAGGTAAACATAGTGCATTAGAGTTCTAAGGGTACAATTTACAGAACATTTAAGACTGGAGAAATATTTGTGATAAACTCCCCTCTGTAGTGTCTCTAAGTAATGGAAGGCACATTAATTCCATTATAATTAGCCTTTACAATATGAGAAGGTATTTGAAAATCAGCAACAATGTGAACCGTCAGAAAATAAGTATGCATGTTGCATCAGTGAAGTTTCATAAAACCCCAGTATCCCATTCATCTTGTTTTATTGAAGACACTTGATTATTTCTGTTGAATCAGTAGGTTCATAAGCTGTAGTTCATGCTGAACAATAAATGAGGAATGTTGTAAATGTAACTGAAATTCATTATTGGACCTTTTTGGATACAACACATTGATTAGTATTATTTTTTGTCACCAATCTTATTGCTTGAGAAGCTCTTCTTTTATGAAAGTAATAATTCTTGTCTTTAGTATGCCTAAAATTCTTTTGACCCTGTACCTTAGTGACCTAGTTCTGTGGTTTTATTGAAAATTGAAATGCATCATGATCATCAATTACTTGATCTTGATTCTGATAGAAGCTCCATACGATGTTACGAACTGGATTCTTAGTTTTGCTTTTCCTCTCAAATAAGTATTTCAAAAATAAATAAACTTACCACTCTAAGCAATATGGAAAATGCAATTTTAGTATAGTGAAAGAAATGAGAACTTCCTAGAATTCTTTATAACCTTTAACATTTACCTTCTTGAAAAAAGAATGACAGTTATTATTCCTTTTACCATGTTTTCTATGTTCAGCTTCCACTAATCTCTATAGGCTTCATTTTGAAACAGAGCACAGTAGTTGCTCAAATAAAAGAAACTGACTGTTGCAAATCAGACTTCTCTGTTGTGTAACCAAAAACCTAAATCAGAATAAGATGACAGAAAAATGGTTCTGATTTATGACCTAAAGCAGGAAAGTTGAATTTTTGTAATTCTTAGCAAGTTATAACAGTTTTCCTTTATTAGCAAATTACTTTTTGTGATTTGTCTATAATGAGAAATATACTCTTTGGTGTTTGTTATTTTCAGGGCTTCAGCTTTTGAGGTAAATATTCATTCAAATCAATTACAATTCCATCAACTCAAGTCTTATTTTCATAAAACAAATGAAAATCCTACTCTGTTGTACTCTGTAAAATGCATGTGAAAAAACATCATGCAGAGCCTGTGTTCTTAAACTTTTTTTCTCAGTATTATCTTGGGTGTTCTTTTTCCTGCTTATGTCTACATCGTTATCATTTCTAGAGTCCTTATTAGGAAACTCAGCATCTTTCCAGGGAACGTTCTAAGGGCAGTTTGATTATTGAACAACTACTTATTTCCATTTATGCATTGACACTACCTACTTTTTCACTCTGGCCTTTCAAGTCTTGCTTTCTCAGACTCTGTTAAATGGAATTTGAAGGAGAAGGAGGGTGGGCTGGTACAGGTAAAAGACTACTAGTAATTTGAGTTTGCCAGAGCTTTGAGGTGCCTGTGCCCAGGTGTTCTCTTACCATGAGCTCTGCAAAGAATATCATAACAGCATAATCTGCATTTTAAATTGAGAAAATTTAAAGGTACTAAACAAGATAGAACAGAAAATAAAAGTGTTTTAGAAGGACCTTCTTCTTCCCCCCTTTTGCACTTCAGGATTCAAATTAAATTAACTTGGTGACTTTGTGTTCCATTAAACTCAGCAACCTGCCTGGCTGCTTCCTGCTTCCTTCCTTCTGCAGCAGCCTCTCACAGGCTAATCCCAAAGAATATTTTTGGGAACAGAGAAGTTGAAATTAATATTCTTCATCATTCACCAGTACAATGGTCACAAGTTAAAAACTGTATCATTCCATTTTACAGTTATAAAGCGAAAATAACACAGTTCTTCAAAAGGGGGGAAGAAGGGAGCAAGCTGGTGTGTGTACATAGAGAAAGAGCTTTCTTTTGAGAAATTTGCACTGTGAACCCCACGGTTTGAAATTTGGAACTGTTACTTTTATTTTCTTAATGTGCAGCCCCTCACTTTCTTTTCTCCAGAAGGAAGTGTCCATAATCATTAATGTAGTTTGATCTCCCTCCCTTTCTCTCCCCACACGCATGCTTCTGAATGGAACTGCTTGTAGAGGACTCTGGAAAGGAAGAAAGATTTCCCCCCTTCTTTGCCAATACTTTATTGCAAAGAGTTTGTGGATTGAAGGTGGGAACGCCAGCTTTTAAGTGAGTGATTCTGGATCACTAATAACAAAGGGTTCAAAGAAAAGCAATTGCTATCATGTCAGCTTGACAAGAGTAATTTCAAGCAAGATTTTGCACCTTATGCTGATTATTCTTCCTATTAAAAGCACTTGAGATTCAAAGTGGTAGAAAATGCAGGAATACACTTTGGGGGAATTTTGTTTCTCTCCTAAGCAACGTAAAATATCCTTTGCTGGTTGCAATCTTGTGTTCTTGAAATGCTACAGTAAAAACTATTTGTTTCAGTCAAATGTATGAGTTAGCCATCAAAATTAACTGATCTAAGTAGGATGCAGTAGATTATTTACAAATCAACCACGTAGTTGTGATTAATGTGATCTTAGATGTCTAATATGCTCAAATGAAAAAACAGAATATCAGTAATGTCATTGGGCTTTGGGCTAGGCTGTAAGCATGCACGTGAAGGCAAGGACTGTAGCTCTTCAACATTTCTGTCTGTTCAGTCTAGACCTCCCATGGTCTGGGTGGTTTGTTGTAAATCTGTATTGTGAAGAATAGGTGCACTCTTCCACATTTTCTAATTGTAAGAACATTTTTCTCACCTCTGCTGGAGGACTGTTGTCTTCCTTGTGGTCTATCATCAGTAGCTCTTCTAGTACTATTTCAGGAGTATTTTCACCATAGTCCTAGTTGATTGGCAAGATCACTTCATGTAGTGAAAAAAAATATTGTTATTACCGGGGATATTTTGTCGTGAGAAAATTCCCTGGGAATACTTTTTTCCTCTCTGCCAGATACACCATTGGCAAAGTCTATCTGTGCAAGACTTTCAGCTCAATTTTGGAAAAACAAGAGGTCTGAATAATTCAGCTAAGCTGTGGATAAACTAGCTGACTTTGTGACACTTGTATGAGTTGCCAAGCCTACTGAGGCTTTGTCATTAAAATCTCATTTACCAAAGAGTTATAACAATCTTTAATGTTGTTTAATTAATCACACCATTGTTCTGTTTGGGCTCTAAAAGCTCAATTCTTTTTTCAGAGTTTCACTGATTTTAAGACACAGCAGTTGCAGTAGCTTTAGTTCTCAACTGAATGAATGTAAGCAAAGAATTCAGTCCTTAATGTTTCACGTGAGTAACATATTAGTGCCATGAGTCACAGCAGCAAACTCCAAAGTGTAGCAGGTCAGACGAGAGGAAGCGTAAACTATTCTTACTTTAAACTTTTGGCCTCCCTGCAACTGAAGCTACCTGCGACTGCAGGTGAAGCTTTTGATTGCTTTTGCTGACTTGAAAATAAAGGCACAATACCAACACAACCTGAATCTCATTCATTTACTTTTTCTTAGAAACAAGCCATTACACTTGGACAGTCAGAACCAGATTTTAGAACACTTTAAGTATGTGATTATGGGACTAATGTGTGACTGTAATTACTTCCTTTATGTATGCCAGCTGGGTAAGTAAACATTGAAATGCCAGCTTACAATAACTTATCGCACAATTGTCTGTATAATCACAGTAACTACACATCTAAATTATCCGAAAATTTGTCCTGCAAGTCACTCTGGCAAGAGGAAGTGAACAAAATTAAAACAATTTTACATTAAAAGTCATGCAGAATATTAAGTTTACTAACTGTGTGCCACAACATTGATTTGAGCCAAACTCACTTTCTTATCCCTGTAATTTTGATCGATGGTTTGATTAATTTAAAATAAAACAGAGGACTAGGCAAAATAGCCAGTGTAATTGCATACGTTAATAGATTCATAGAAAGCATATACTTTTGTACAGCAAAATCATTCATAATGCAATAACAGCATTTTTTAAAACTATTCTTTAATTGTGACCTTAGTTACGCTCATCCAGATCAGCTAGTTTTGCTGAGCAGCCGCCAGCCAGTTTTAAACACTCTTGATTAAAGTCTTCACTAACACAGCCTGTCAGTCAAGGCTGTTCCAGTGTGTGTCAGTGACTAAAAGGCCAGCCCTGGTCAAGCCCTCTGTTCAAGAATGGAAAAGGGTAATGCAGCAGCTTTTGAAGATAGGAATCCTTATGGAATCAGATACACTGGCATTAAGAATCTTGAGCAGTACTGTATATCTCAGACATTGTTTTTACTCAGGTCTGCTAATAAAATGATCTCTTGTATCATGAGGTTTGGGTTTAGCTATATGAATAAATACCCAAGCTCTATTAATAAGAATATCTTAAAACAAATAATCCAGTTATCTTGAATCACACAGAAGGTCGCTACTTCATGGTACAAAGCTATTTCTCTGACCAAGGTCTATGGTTCTTTCCTCACGTAGAAAATGTGATCTTTGGATATGGAAAATAAGCTGGAGAGAAGCATATAGGTGCAGTTATACTTACTTAACTTTCATTAGGGTGCAAAAGCCTAGAACTGAGAATTATTAAGGTTTAACCATGAGTATGGTATATGGGACAGCACTTCAGTCTGTGAAACTAGGAATGCTGATGCTGGAGTTTACCATGTCTTGTTTCAGACACTGTCTTACCTCAGTTTGTCTTCAGCTTCTCTTTAAACCAAACAACTAATTCTAACTTTCCAAAGCATTGTTTCTTTGATTTAACACTTTGGAATTTTCCCGTTATTTATTGGCCTAAATCTCACAGACTCCCTAAACTGGAACATACATCTTTCAAGGAATCTTCAGGTCCTCAAAATAATTACCTCCATCAGGAACTATTCTTTCTAGCTACTCATTTGTCCCTCAAAGGGTCTATTTTAATCATATGTACTCTTCGGAATTCTGCTTTAATCATACATACTCTTCCCAATTACTCCAGCATGTAATTCTTTTACTGTAATACTTGACAGCTGAGGTTAGTCTAAACTCCAGTCCCTGCTGGAAGGGTCAGCTCATCCTGAAATATTCATGTTTTTGAAACCAACTTAGGAAATCTCTAGTTAAAAGAGTCAGCACCTTTACATATGTATCACATTAGCTCACACTCTTCTGTTAGAAATCATGCACTCCTCTGATTTGAGACAAAATCTGTTTTGAGTTACCTAAAAAGTCTCTTTTATACGCAAGAACCATGGCATCAAGTAAGAGCAGAAGGAGGATTTTCAGATCCTTGGTAGTTTATATTCTCAAGTTGTATTTAGAGTATGAGCAATTCTTTTGCACTGGAAAAGAATAAAAGGTTTGATGCTCTGAGGTGGGACCACTTCTGCACTGCAGAACACTCAGTGCTATTTGTAACTGCAGGATGTAAGTGCTATTCATTGGCAAAAGTTTTAAAGGATTTGATGTTACAATGCCAGACAAATTTTGTGCAACTTTTTAGAAGTTAAACTCTCTGTTAAATAATTTATATTATTAACCCAAACTTTCCTGTTTCACTCTGTCAGTTACAACCACAGGGAGTGTTGGAGTCTGGAATTATATTAGAGCTGGTGTACCAGTAATTTGAAAACTTCCGACTTTATTAATGATACTTTTGGAATATGTGAGTCAATGTGTAATAATCGCTCCTGAATTTATGCTAAAATTGATGGCTCTGGTCCCGTTGATGTGAACTGATGTGTGACAGAATCCTTTGTTTGGCTTTCTCTCAAGTGTTAATCTTAAAAATATATTCTTCGTGATGGTCAGAAATGGCATATGAGAATTTAAAAGCATCCACTTAAGAACTGAGCAGTCTTTAGTATGTAGCATAATAATGTAGTAATTCTCACTCATGCAGGATAGCATGCTTACACCAGCTTAGTGCAATTTCTAATGAAAGTTAAATGAGGAGAAATTACCTTGAAATGAGCCCAAGGAAGAGGTGGTGATGGTGAACAGATGAAGACATCTTAAAGAATAGCAATGTCTTTTGGATAGTCAGTTCTCAAGATTGTTCGCTGTTGCTAAGCTTTACTGTAGTGGTACCCATAGTATTTTGTTCAGCCATTGCCTGTTGTCTTCAAAGATCTATATAGCAGAAGAATGATGGAATAACTCAGATACCCATGTATTTGTCACCTATTTGTCACTATGCAATAGTACAGTGTAGGGTGTGAATCTCACTGTGCTTAGGAAAGTCTAAGTAATAAAAAAATGCTGAAATATCTCTTCAGCAAAAGGTGACTGTCTTGGCACTGTAAATCTCTCCTTTTTCCGTTTACTGGCTGACCACACACTCACAAAGTTGAAAAAAGTGCTGTCTCCAAATCCTTTCTCCTTATGCTATGACATTCATCTTGAATTTTTAAAAATAAACTTTCTGATGGAAAACTTCACGTTCTTGTCCCATGGAAGTCTTCACATGTTTAAATGTTACCTGCACAGGAGTCAGCATGGAATAAATTCCCCCAGACACCAAAGATTGTCATCATTACTCCAATGACAGCTCCACGTTAAGGGAACATTTTACTGTCCTTGCCTTCCAAATTAGGCTGGAAATATCACAATATTTACTTAAAAAAAAAAACAACAAACAAGTAAATAAACAAAAAAAGAACCGCAAAAAGGCAATAGAGCAAAGCAAAAAAAAAGAAAACTACTATTGACACAAGCAGCACTATACATTTCTCTCCCTGGAGGAAAAAGGAGAAAACAAACAGTGCATCAACAGATGATAGTCACATTGCTGAAAGTGCTATTGGATGATACAACAGGAATTGACACAGCTTAAAAACCTAGAAGAAACATAATAGAATAGATGGATTTGGGGAAATGATATTAGAGGGATCTCTTCTTATGTGCTACATTTTGCCTCTGTAAGCAAAATGGTAACAGATTACAGTACTGAAGGAAAAATGAAGTAACTGGTTCATATCTTCCTCTCTAATTAAATGCTGAAAGTGATGTGATTTCTACTACTGTAGAAAAAATATATGGGACACGTGAAAAAAATTACAATGATTCCTGAAAACACTTTTTTTAACCAATTGCTTTTGAGATTCTCCCAAACCATTTATTTCTACGTGATAAGCTACAATTTTTCAAGGAAAGAAAAGGAGTTTCTAAATTCATGAATTTATATACTGTGACTTTTTTTTTTTCAGTCCTGCAGTGTCTCAGTAGGCAAAAGCATAATACAAATACATTAAAATAATTCAAATAAATATTAGAATTTCAGGAGTATTTTTTAGTATCAGATCCTTATTTATTCACTTAAGTAGAAGCAAATCTTTTCTGGCAACCTGCTGCAATTATCGATGCTGTGCAATTGAGGACCTCCTCTTGTGGAACTCATTTGAAAAGGTGTTGATAGCTTGGGTGACAAGAAGTGCTTGTGCCCTCACAGATGCAATCTTCAGTGCAGCGCTAGAGTTATGTTACCCTCCCAGAGGAGACACTGAAACATGACTGTTAGTTCTTCACTACGATGTAAAATAAATGATGATGTGTGCATGCCCTTGTACATCAAATGAAGTTGCAAAGTAGACCGCTAAAATTATGAACGTGATTCTTGACTCACCCATCTCTAATATTGCTCTGCCATCCTTGGCTGAAATAGATTCATGGTCATGATAGGAAATTAATGCTGACTGATGACAGTTAACCTACAAATCTTTGCCTCCCTTCCCTCTCTCCACCAATGAAAAATACAGCTGCTATTCATTGATTCCTAAGGGTCTCAGAACAATCTTGAAAAAGTTAATCTCCCATAAGTGAGGAGAAATCTTTATTTGCAAACTCCATCTGTAAAAATTTGAGCTGTACGACATCAGTGTCTTTTTTTTACAAATGAGTTTAATGTACCTACGCAGAATCAATTCTGTCACAGAAAAATACTCTAATTACATTTTACTGCTGTGCCTGAATTTATTGCTTTTACAGATAACATCATTCATGTATAGCATTTACTTAAGTAGAAGAGTAATGTTTCTTGAAATAATTGTTAAGATATTTATGGTAAAATGCAAGGGAACAGTCTGTAACTCAAGAATATTTTCAAAGCTTATTCTATACCTTTCTCCACTCCATCTTTTTGTGGCTGAGAGGGTAATATTGTGGTGAAAATGACGCAGGATTACATCTGTCTATCTGCTTATATTTATTCATCAACCATATTCTTTTTTTTCTACCATAGTATGTTTTCCTAAAAGTAATATACACGAATTCCAGTATTTTGACAACCTAAACATTAATACATAACCAAATTCCCCAAATCAATGCTGTAAGATTTCTCCTTAAAATTTTACATGTTAAAAAATGTTAAAATTAACAAAATATTGGAATAAGTGTGAAGACTGTTTCTAACAGTTCAGCGAATTATCTATCCTGATTTTTCTACTCTGAATATTAGCTTATGTTCTTTGCCTTAAAAGTGATTCTTTAAATAAATAAAGAGTTTGTGCCTAAGAAAACATGTTAGCAAGGAATCTCTCTCCCCAGAAGTGTAATGCTGACCAATAAAAGGCAGACACAGAAAGCAAAGTTGTTGGTCTGGTTTTCAAACTGTTCCAATCTTTTCTGTGTGTTTTCTGTTTCTACACAACCAGCACATGACAGGACCTAATGTGTGTACAGACAGGAATGAAAGTGTCTGCAATTGTTCTGTTGAGAGTCCATGCGTCACCACTTATGAATTTCCTCAGAAATACAAGAGGGGAACATTTCCACAGCTGTTTTACAAAACTCTCAGCATTAGCTTGGGAAAAATACCACAAAGATTCTCACAACGAGCACGAGTGGATCAACTTAGGGTTGCCTTCTCAGCTTTCAGGCATTTGCAAGAGATTTGCAGTGCTTGCAGTCTGGATCCAAAATGGCTTTGGCTCTAGAATACAAGACAGATTCATAGAAAACCAGTAGCATGAAGGAATGCCAGGGACGATGACAAGGGCCACCAAAATCATTTGTGCATAGTGGAGTCTGTGTAACTTCAGAGACTGCTTCTGAGTTTACAGTATTACAGCTGCACTCACCTGGATGCCATGTCCTGATGGCCATGCAATAGAAGGGTATACAGAATATGCTTTAATACCTTCCACATAGATTTATTCCCACCTTTATAAAGCCTCAGATATATCCTTAAGGGGACAGTTACTTAGACAGTTACTGTCTTGCTTAACCTATATTGTAAGTGCGGGTGGATGCAAGGAATCACTGACAATGGCAAACATTCTAGTATTGTGCTAGCTATGACAGTTGTTGGTATTGTGCAGTCTGGACAAAGACAAGCTCTAGCAAATGGATTAGGAAATGTTTGAGAATTTGTGACTGTGACTGTAATCA
This sequence comes from Aquila spilogaster, assembly GCA_024606505.1. Lineage (NCBI taxonomy): Eukaryota > Metazoa > Chordata > Aves > Accipitriformes > Accipitridae > Aquila > Aquila spilogaster. Next base: position 9,454,494 of record JANHGO010000075.1, read on the forward strand.
TCCTTCTAGAAAAGTGGAGCTTCCCTTCTCAATTGCTAGGATGTGGTAAATGACCTTGTTGACACTTCCAGTCTTTTTCAATACAAATTAGAACATGTTAGTCTAAACTGAAAGCATCTCTTTAAGCTACTTCAACACAATCTGTAAGAATTTGTACATCTATGCCCTTTCTTGCTGTTCATGAAGTTTCAACTGTAAATATTACTGATACTGACACATATGTTCTCTAGCTGGTTTGTAGGCATCACTATCCCTCCACCCCCTCGAAGAAGGGGAGAATATTCCTTTTGGGTTGCTGCCGTCTAATTCCCTCTATAACTGGTCCTTCTATCTTATTTATTTGCTAAAGGATGGATATTGATTCACACTCATCTCTTCCCTTCTATACTTAGCGGTGCAACAGAGGGAAATGTCTAACATTTTTCTCCTCACATTCTCTCAAAGAGCAAAAAAAAAAGGAGTGAAAAAGTGTACTAGTGCATTACTTCTTTCAAAATCCATGGCTAATTCTCACTCTGCTAATGAACTAATAATAACTGTGCAAAGTAAGCTATCATATGGTAAGATACACTGTCAGAACAGAAATATTTGGATACCCACAACAAGGGGTTATTGAAGTACTGTCAACAGAAAAAAAAGGGATTTCATATTTATTTCAGCATGATAGAAAAGTGCAGAGGACTGCTAAATAGAAAAGGGTGACAAAAGGTCACAGTGTTTGACTGTTCTTCACGAGGCTGCACTGATGATGTATCCTCACCAGCACCCTTGTAAAAACTCCTGAGTTCCAACTGTGCCCCTCAACTATAGAATTTCTGACCCACTGGGCAATTTACCTGTGTTATTGATTTTTTAACAATAATAATAGATTTTTCATGAGGCAGACAATTTAGCACCCTCCATGCTTTTGCCAGTTGGTTATCAAAGGTGGCTTATCACCTATCACAAGGAAAAGGATGCATGGAAAATACATTTTAAACCCCAATTACTTTCATCTTTTCAGAGGGATTCCAGGGATGGTGACTGCCCTACAACCCTGAGCAGTCTGTTCCAATGCCTAACCACACTGTCTGTGGAGAATTTCTTCCTGATAGCCAGTCGAAACCTCTCCTAACACAACTTGAGGCCGTTGCCTCAAAGAAGCACCCTTCAGCTTTCCATCCATAACACACAGCCTACCAGTGGTCGCGAACTGAGTGTCTTGAGAACTGTGACGTACTTTAATCCAGAACCTCTATGTTTCTGCTTCTCTTCTCTAGTTCCTGGCCTCTTCCTCTTATCAGTAGAATGAGCATTTGTAGGCCTTTATTCCTGCTTGATTTAATGAACTTGCTACAGATGACAAATATAATGGCTCCAGTACCACTTGTGTAAAGAATAATAAGAATAGCAAACATCACAGCAGATGTTGCTAATTTTCCAGCATTATTCAGTTCCAAACAATCTACTTTCCATTAATGAAGAAAAATACAAACGCAGAATCTGGCAGTTGAGAGGGAGGAACGAAGGAATGCTGTGAGTTTGAACTGCTGAATTTGTTATGAAGACGCATGAATAGTGCTAGTGCTAGGGAGTATTTACACCCCTCTCACTTGCTGTGGAACAACTGCCCTCCTTTTTAAAGTATGTGTATATAGTGAGTGTGGCTGCTGCTTCCCTGACTTTCAATTGCAAGCTTTTCTCATGGGCCACATTGAACAGTCCTACCTCCATTTGGATAAGAAACTCTGTAACAGCTTCTGGACTGGGAAGGAGATGCAATAGTGGAAGACAAAATCTGCAGCTGTCTGGGCTAAAAAAATCTTCATGTCTTCTGAGTGTTTATAGCTGTTCACTTGCTCTTCTTTTTCAATTTTAATTTCAATTCTATTTTTAATCTTCTTTATGACAGGACAGCGTTGTTGAATACTAATGAAATGAAACATTATTCAGTTCTACACAATACATTTTTTAGTTTTTGGGAGCCCTTACTGTCTGACCTACCAAAATTTGTTTAACATTTCAGGCAGAATGGTTACATTCTGTTATTTTTGTGTGTGGATGCAGGAGATAAAAAGGCCAGTAACATAGACCATGCAAAAAGATTTGGTTTTTAAACTTTCATCTGCCAATAAATCCTAATTTCACATATCTAAATGGTTTGTGTAAAATATCAGATGTCCTTCAGTTAAGAAACTTTCAACATTAAATAGATCCTCAGCTGACATAGCTCCTGTGTCTTTAATCCAAAAGATCCTTACAAGTTCGAGATATGTGTGACTAGATTCCTGCAGTTGTGTAGTGTGCACACAATTAACTGTAGCTAAATCTGGACCATATTTCTGACCTGCAGTGTCTGACTGTAGAAACCTTGTAGAAGCAAGCTAACTACAAGGAAACTGTTTGAAAGTTAGGTCACTTAGTTAAATCCCTTAGTGGATTTACATGCATATGGTAGCCTTAATAGTTAATAAAGTTACTGAAAGCTACACTGAGCCACCTGGAATTCCTGCATAAACTATTACTCCTGATATGGATGCCTGAAATAGAACTAAGTGTCTGCACAAACTACAAGGCCAATAACGTTTCTGTAATGTATCTGCATGACTCCTCCTTAAGTCTACATGTTTCAAAAGAGTGATTAAAATTACTGTGGTGTACAAAGCTTTCCTCAGCAGCATTGCTCATTCCACATGCAATTATTTATTTATGTATGCATGGTTTCCTAAGCATACCTCCCTTAGAACATTTGAGTTATCAATTCTGGAAATCAATAAAACACATCTGGTAAGTAAAATCTGGATGGAACCATGCTGTGGTAGCTTTTGTAATACTTCCTGCATTCATTATTAATGGTTCATTATTGTATAAATAATTTAAAGTAATCTCTGATAATTTTAACAGTCCCGAGTATGTTATGTTTTTTTTATTATTATTACTTTATTTGAATATAACTTTGTGTGCTGGGACCAATATCTTTCATATATTTTCAGTGCTTCAGGGACTAATCAAAATACAGTAAAACTCAGGGAAAATGAATAGATAAATATGACTTAATATAAAGAAGAGGCAAGTTGTCTGTGAACCTCATTGAATGTTGTTTTTTTCTTCTAAGCCTTCTGCTTTTTCCTGTATCAGTAATTCACTTTCTCTTATATTCACTTTGCAAATGTAAGGGGTCTGTAACTTCTGGGACCTGAATAAAGATGAGGTTGAGAATTCTACCATTTGAATCAAAAAATGAATATCAAACAGCTTTTTGTAGCTAAAAATAGTGGCAGTCCAAACAGGAATATGAGGGATTTTAAATATCAGTATCGAATTTTCACTTAAAAGAAAGTTAATTCTTAGATAAGATGAACAGCAAAAGCATGGTGACCAGTAACTTAGAAAGGAAGTGCTCAGTCTTTCAAATATTAAGTCCTTTTTTATACCAAGGTACAGAGAATCTAGTATTACGCTGTAAAAAAAATTTTAAAAAAATGGAGCTTTTCTGCATGATGGATATACCACAAAACAATTGTTCCAGAAAAATATATTATTGTATAACAAACATAGAAGTTAACCTTATTTGAATCAAAAAGGAGTTTTGCTACTAACTTCAGTGATGTCAGGCTTTTATCTCTGTTTCTCCAATTTCTTTTATCTCCATGATCTTCATGATTACTTCCCAGTAAGAAATTGCAGAGCAAACATATTGTACATTATATTTAATGTGGAGAACTCCATACATATTCATACATTCATATTCACTACATAGTGAAAAAAAAGATTTTTATCAAGAATAATATACTTGATTTCTAATTAATATTTCATTTACTCGTAGAACTTCGTATTTTTCAAATTGTGCTGTTTTTGTCCAAATTCTATACATAAATCTCAGATTGCAATACACCAATCAGTACAAAATACATAGTCTTAAGAATAAAGAATTCTTTAACTGTTAGTTATATATAATGAAAAGGTGTTGAGTACAAGATAGGGCTTAAAATGCATACGTGAATGATCCAAATCAAAAGATAAAGGATATTTACAAAAAAATGTTTTCTATTCCTGTAGTAATTATACTGGGAATCAGGTCATTATACAGAATCTGTGGGATGGGATACTGAATGAAGAAGAGTAGAACTGAGTGCCAGTTGGAGTCTTGGCAGTGCTCAATTTAGCATCAATAATGTGGAAGAATTGTTGAAGATAAAGGCAGGCAGGATGGGAGAAAACATGAAGCTGGTGAGTCCTAAACTTTATGTAGGTAGATTTGCTACGTGCATAATAAAGAACACTGATTTTCTTGAAGTCTGTGTATGAAAGAAAATCCCTGAGAACTTCAGGAATAGATTTTTTTTCTGTCTTTGAAGCTCACAATGATAGGACTTTCCATTTTTTTAATCAGACATTTTTTTCTAGGCAGTAAAATTCCTGATAGAATAACAAAACCCTTTCCAAGGAAAAAAAAACTCACCAGCTTGCTGAGCAGAAACTCCTTAGAGGCACTGGGACTGTTTGTTCTTTGTAATTCATTTTGTCTGAGAATTCTTCTGAGTAACGCTATTAGAAAAACTCAGTGAATTTGCAAAAGAAAGATCAATCAATAGGGGGAATCTTTTGGAGAATGTCCTCAAATAAACTGTAGAAGTATCTTTGTTTGAATGGTAAAGTTCACCATCCTTTTCTGCATCTGCTCCAGAAAAAAGTGACAAACATCACTGTGGGAGACACTGGAAAGGCAACGAGATGCAATGTCTCTACTTCTTGTCTGAAAGTACTTACCAATTTTTGAGTTTTTCAGAGAATGTCCAAATGCCAGAAAATCCAGTATTGATTACTTTTTGGTTTCAACTTCTAAACTTAAAATCAGTGAACAAAACGAACACCCCTAATAACGTGCCTGTTATTACTCACTCTTCAGTATTCAGGAGAAGCCCCAAAATAAGATGCCTTTCATACTAGCTTTAAGGAATTACCAGGCTTAGTAAAAAGCCTATTTGTCATCATCTATCAAGATGACTTTCGCCAAGTTATGTGTCATCAAATGAACAGTAGTTGAAATACTACAACCAGCATGCTCAAGCTGGATCCATTAGGTACAAGGAATTTGTCTTATCAAATCATATTGGTTTATGCGTTTTGACAGATAATACTGAGGTAATTTAAACACAAAATTTTGGTGAATAAATACAAACTGTTCTTGCCTTTCATTCTTGTTATTCTACTTCTAAGTTGAAAGATAACTTTATTATCTCACAATTGAACCTGTCAAGTTAATATTGATATGCATTTTAAAATGATAAATGCATGAGCTGCAGCTTTTGGCAAAAGGTTATTTTGATCCTTATCGTCTTTTCAGGGGTGTCAGTTGAGCACACCTGTCTTTTTATGCGTAATGAGTTTTAAAGGTCTTACACAGTACAGATAGCAATTTGCCTTATATGAATTTGATATAAATTATGTTTCTTCTGTCCATTTAGCATGTTATAATATATGATATAGATATTTTATAATATGTAATGGGCCTCATTAATGTCATAACATATGTTGTATAGAATACATAATCAAGAGTACTGAACTGTGATAGAATCTAGTTTAAGGATCAGGGAAATTTTCATTGACGTTAATGGGAGACATACATATGAAAGCATTTTTTGACTTACACAATAATATTCCTTCATCAGTGCTATCAGTAATTTTTAAGAAATATCTTTAATTTCTATCAAATTTGACTACAATACATTAAACATAGTCTTTAGCACAGTGCAATAATGGTTACAGAAATTGAAGTTTTTCTGAAAGCAGCGTTCTAATCTTCTAAGATTTAAAATCTTCCAAATGCATCACTTAAAGTGACAAGATGGCTGGTTGAAAGCTGGGTGTCTGGAGAAATGAAATTAGTTACAAAAATAGTTGTTTCTTATGAAAATATCCATACCTTGTAAAAAAATGAAACCACGTATTTCAGTCAAAGAGCAAATTCTCGTGTGATTTGGTATGTCATTAAAGAATCTCATGGAAATGTAATGTAGGTGCTTGAGATTCACATTGTCTTCCACAAGCTAAACTGTGTTGGGTAGGTGAGTCAGTAGTACTGCAGAAGGCAGTAGGTCTAACAGTGCTAGCACTGTGCTTTGAACTTTGGGGGAAAGGAAAAGAGATTGTTTGAATTTATTTGGAGCTAATATTTTATAATGAAAAGCCACAGTTCTCTATGAGGTACAGAGTGGTACAGATTTATGGGCAACTGTGTAACAGCAACAGTTTTTCCTTTATAAATTTCTCCTACTCTGGGCACACTGGTTCAGATTTTGCTTCTGGCTCTTTGCCAGCTAAAACTGTCCCCAGATAAATGCAGATAGAGTAGAACCCTCAGAGTGAAGTGAAAATCAACATCCTTGGAAGATCCTCAACCTCATTTCTAGGAAACATGGAAATCATAGCATGGAAAAGTGAGTAGTTATAGCTCAGGAAGTATTGTGGATATAGATATTATTTATACAAACATTTAAATTAAGAATGGTGAAGATCATAAGCCTTATATTTGCTTTACATACGTGTCACCTTTAATTTCTCAGATTTGGATGCAGTTATCAACCTTGGGGTAAATAAAGGTCTGAGTGTGGCTAAGAGCCGATATAAACTCGGGCAGCCTCAAGATCCATTTTGTTATTTGGGAACTGCCAAAACTTAGAGGTTCTGTGCTCCTTCTGAGTTAGTTACCTCTCCTCCAGCTACACCTTTTTTGACCTAGAGTCGAGGTAGATAGAGAGGAGCTGAAAATTGGCCTTCTGTATCTATATTTTTGTCCATCTCCCACACTTCCAGTTATATCAGCTTTTATTATTCAAAATGATTTGCCTTTGACATACTGCATTCTGATAGTATATTTATAGAAATGTTATTAAAGAATCAAATCTTTCATTTCTGAAAGTTTTCTGTTATGCTATTTCCCCCTAACAATATCATAGTGGAGTGTTGGAACAGACAGCTTTGTAATAAGATACAATGTAATTGATAATGCAGAGTTGCTTGATAGTGAAAAATGAGACTGTCACCAGCCTCATGGAAAATCATTTTGGTAGAACAAAATAATTCTTGCAACCGAAGAACAAGAAATAACCCAAACCAGAAAACTAGTGTCTATTAAAATTAGTTCACACACTCTTTCCTATTGCATTTTGATTTAACACTCATTTCTTGATTAGTCCATCTTTGATCTCATTTGTCATTATCCAAACATTGTATGTACTAATGTTTTTCTGATAGATGAACAGACTGAAATAATCGATAAAGCGGACACTTCTTAGGGCACAGTTTGGCCAGTCTTACTTCTTTTGAATAATGCCTTGCTCCATACCTTCTTCTGTTACTCTTTTTTCTGCATCCTTGCTCACTGGGAGTCTGAATGGTTTTGAATAAATACTTTATTCTTATTAATTGATTAGGAAGGAGTTCATTGAGAAAAATGTTATAACCATCTTCAAACACATGGAAGTTACTAGTAATAAAGTAGTATAAAAAGGCTTTATACTCAAAGTAATTATGTAAGTTAAAAGGAAGTACATAGAGGGTAGCAAAATAACCTGAAAATTGAAATTGTATTTCAAAAGAGGTGAAGAGAGTCCCCTGATATATATGTTTCTGCACCATCAAAGTTAATGCATTGAGCTCTATCCATCTACATCCATTTTGAGGTGGACCTGAGAAACAAATGAGAAATAAATGTGCCCCAGGTGTAATTCTACGTTAGCAAAAACTTATTTATGCACATTTTAAGATAGACTTGAGAAGCCAATGAAGAATAAATATGCTTTAGAGAAATTCCTGCATTAGTCAAACTAAGTGATGTAGCAATCCTTTTCCACCTCTAATTTTTATGATTCTTTAATAGAGCTCTAATTAAACTATTGACTCTCAAAATATATTACATCAAAAAGATATAGTGCACAATGAGCATTAGTAAGCTGGCCTTTCGTAGGCCTTTTTCTGCCTCTGCTAACCTAGATGGCGCTCTGAATCTAGATTCACACAGAGCAAAGGTCATGTATTGTTCACTGCCTATGGATATGACACCTATTAAGATTTTGCATGTGCTGTCCAGTTCCCCTTCCTTCTGGCCCCTATAATCTGCCCCAGAACATGCAACCTCACACACAGGTAAATAAAAATACAGAAAGCCTGGTGCAGAACTCTCTTTATTTGAAAGGAACTGATTGCTTACACATATGGAAGTCATCCTTTTCAGTATACCCATCAGTCTAAGAGTGGCTCCTCTAGAAGTATATTGGAGCCAGTGTCACGTCCTGCCTGACAGCCAGTGAAGCAACAACACCAAATGCAAACTGAATGTGTGTGTGTGAATGTTATCTTAGTTTCTTTTCGTGCATGTAGATGAAGCCTGGCATTCTAGATGTAATGGCATTCTGATTTGAGGGAAAGTTCATCCGACACATCAGGTTTCCAGCATAAACCATCTGTTGTATGCTTAATAATTCCTTAATAATAACTGACATTCAGTGCGCTGTCTGACATGATGGCTGAAAACTCATTTTTTTTAAAAAAAATGAAGTTAAATAGATAAACTATTGACTGCAATAAAGTCAAAGAAGAAGCACTGTCTTCCTGATTTTAGACCAACTTTGTCTAATTTAAGAGAAAATTTTACAGGGTTTAGTCAGGCATGTGGACAGTATCATTTGCAATATTTTACAAGTGTCTTTGGCTGAACAAAAATGTTAACTTTATAAAAGAGCTGCTAGGCACACACAGAGGCAACTTTTCATAGTGTTTTAGATAACAATAAATGACTTCAAAACTATCATGACCTGAAATAACATTATAATATTGCTACAATCTTTGCTGCATTATGTCACTGAAAATGGGCCAAATTATATCCTGTCTAACTTCTGTTCAAACATGTGTTTGCTTTTTAAGAGCTTTCTGGCTGCCTCAGCAAAGAATAGGGTAATGGTTACATAGAAGGGCTGAGGTGACCTTACTAGAGAGTGTTATTCCTAGAAACTGAAAGCCACCCTAGCTTATGAGCTACTTAAAATGCTCAGAGATTAGGTATCTTGCTGAGAGCAAGCTTTCTTGCTCTGTTGCTTGCTCCTGAGGACTTGGTGGAAGCTTTCAGAACGATTTTATTAAGTGTTTTTAAGAGATGTCTGTGTTATTCTGAAAAATGCCTTAGTGGCTAACTTCAGCAGTAGTTAAGGTTCAAGAAGAAATTAGATGCTTAGAGTGAGACTTGCGCAGAATTTGGAGACCACACCACAAACTTTTGTTCCTATAAACTTATGCTCATCTGCTTCCAATTGATCACGTAGCAGCCAAGATGGTAGCTCTGCGTATTTTTTCTTTAGACCTTTCTAGAAGCATTTTCCCTCTCTGCCTTGAGAGTATAAATCCAATAGATGTGTCCTGAGCACACCTAGCCATACCACCTTTGTCATACAAAATTCACCCCTTTTTATACACTAGTTGTTTTATCTAATACTTCCCCTATCCTAAGAGTTCTCAGTCTAACTTGGAATATGCAGAGAGAGAAAGCAGAAGTGGAGCACAACTCATCTGTTTTACTGAAGATGTTCCATTGCATAAAAAAAACATATGAAGAAATGAGAAATGTACAAAAGGGCTAGCTTTTACTAGCTAAAGACATGCTTTGCTTTTCTAGTCACTACTACAGTATACAGTCCTGTGAATTTTATTTTTAAAGATTATTGAATTAAAAAAACAGAAAAATATGGTTATTTCCAAGATAGAAAGTGTGTTTTCTGATGACTTCTGTAGTTTAATAATCTGCATTTGAAATACGTATTTGGTTCCTCTAAGACTTTTTATTCTAGTCAGATTAAGATAAACTAGGCTGCAGGGAGTTATGGACATGGCCTAAGACAATGCTTTCTCCATATATTTAAGACTGTAAAATGCTTCTCCCCTCCTAAAGCTCCATATGACAGGATATAAAATTGAAAATTAACAACAAACCATTCATTTGGAATGAGGGGTCCTCTAGAGGCATAATGGTTATAAATGGTGTTATAAGAGAGGAGCATTTTTACTCATTTGCTGAGGTTGTGAAAAAATACCATTTACATGACAGACATTAAAAAAAATACCTTCTGTTGAACTGATGAATTACAGAATTTTTCTTAGATTTAATCACACCAAATCAGAACTCTGAATTACTTGTACATTCACAAAATGAATAGTTTATTCCATCCAACACATTTGGAACTAATGTTTTGCTACTCAGTCTTTGTAGCATTAAAGACTGGAAGAGTTGTTCTATTATTTTCAGTCCTCCCCTTCAACTGTTTAAATTAGAAGCAGCCCGTGTCAGCTGCACTTCTCATGTTCTGAGACTTGTGGCAGTAAAAGAAAATAATCAAATTGTGTGCATCAGAGAAGAAGAATATCGTAAAGACAGAAAAGAAGAGCAAGCAGGGCTTCTGCCGAAGGTGAATAGGTGACATGTGACATGTGTGATAGTTTGGCAGGAGCATGATTTCTATTGCTCTTCAAGAGTTCTAATATTTATACCTACTGTAGGACTATGACATATATCCCTGCTCTTGCATAATACTTTTATTCATCATATCTCACCTGGAATTCAGTTTGCATGAAATGGGAATTCTATTCCATCCTGACATTTTCTCTAGTTGGACAGGCTGTCTGTTACGGGAACTCCTGGAACATTGGTAAATCAGGTTTTCACTTACCTGATGCTCTTTGCCTTAAAACTCCTTACAGAAAAGGGAAGTGTTAAGCCTTAGTTTTACAAGATAGAGTGCTCAGTCATGTTGAGAGTAGTAGCAGTTAATGGCTCAGCCATATTGTGCAGTAGTCCACATAAGGGTATCCAGTGCTCCTGATGCTAAACAAGCAATGTGAGGACACACAGAGTAGTTCTTCACAGAGTCAGTGTCTGGTAGGGCTCATTAGCTTAGGCTCAGCATTTGCTCTCACAGCCCAAGATTGCTCAGGAGGGAAGCATTAAAATGTTTGTGCACTACTCTTCCTAGTGCCTCTGGGTTTGAGAAACTTTATCAGCTGAGGCTCAGTATAACATAAACATGGGCGTATTTCTTTACGTTCTCGAACAAACTTGTGTATGTCTGCAGTGGTGTCTCTATAAATAATTCCATTTGGAACTGAAAATACTGGGGGGACAATTCAGAAAAAAATCATTTTGAGTTCATGTCTAATGTAGAAGCAGCATAGGATTATCTGAGTTTCTCATTCTCTCAGTTAAGGTTAATGGGGAGCACACTATAGCTACTTAGTCTTTGTAAAAATGAAAGTTGGAAGAGATTTTTGCTGTTAGCTCTTCTCACCAACTGTAAATAGGAAGCATCATTTGTCAGCTGTACAGACTCCTCATGTGCCCAGTCCACACCATTACAGAATTGCAGAGTCACAGAATCACAGAATTGTAGGGGTTGGAAGGGACCTCCAGCGATCATCAAGTCCAACCCCCTGCCAAAGCAGGCTCCCTAGACCAGGTTGCACAGGTAGGCATCCAGGTGGGTCTTGAATGTCTCTAGAGAAGGAGACTTCACAACCTCTCTGGGCAGCCTGTTCCAGTGCTCCGTCACCCTTACATAGCAGTTGTTAAAATATGTATTTTCTTCACTTCTCTTATCTATTCTAATTTTGTGTTTTAAGTGTTTAATTATCTCAGTAGAATTACTGCTTTTGTCACAACTGTTCACATACTCAAAATGTTACTAATTCATGGATACAGCCTAAATGTACATATTGTTTTCCTTTTTCTCATTGGATGTAGACAAAACATTCTTTTTAAATAAATTTGTTGTATTTTTACATTAAATACATTTCCTTCCTGCTAAGGAGATTCTGACAGTTTCTAAGCAGCTTATGCTTCCTCTGAAATGTAACAATGTTTCAGGTAGATTAGACCTTGACAAAAAGTTAAATCAAATTATATTCTGTATGCTCAGTTTTCTTTGGGGAACCAAAACTCACTGAAGCATGAAAGTCTAATTAATTAGGTACCATGCTAATAATTTTTAAATTAAGAATACTTGTGATTTAACTCTACCATGCCATGAGTGTGTTTGCAATTGACTATGACAACAGGATTGTGAAACCTAAAAAAAAATAATTAGGAAAATATTAAACCAGCCCCAGTACTAGTACTGCTGGAGGGATTTATACAATAGTGATGAAGAGAAGAATGATGAGACTGGCTCAGACGAAAGGACCATCTGGTGCAGTACTGAGGCACAGTGAAGGAGTAAAGAACTTCATCTTATTTTCAAAGTAGTAAGCCCATGGCCTGTGGTCAAATGCTGTTTAGAGACCTTCTGGTACAAAAAATGCATCAAGATGATCATATCAATAGCTGTATTTAATGATGTTTTTACATAGTTGTATTCCTGCTTTTTGAACCCACTTAACCTCTTGCATACAAAGCACCTTGTGACACTGAGTCACACAATTGGATTTTTCATTGAGGAAAAAGGTATTTGAAACTTTAAGCCTAATCAGTTTTTGCTTTGAAAACTAGCAAATAATTTGTACTTACTTTCTTCTTTACAGTTCATGATTTTTTCAAAGCTTGCAACTTCTGGTTTGCTGAGCTTCCCCCCTAAGGTATCATATCTCTGATAACTCTACAAATCTACAAATTGTATTCTTCTTTGAGATGTAAAGAATCACATGTAGTAAAGTGAATTTACTACATGCACAGTAGAATAATTCTGTTTATTGTCCACTTACCTGTTCTTTACAAATTATTCTTGGCAATCTAGATGTCTTTTTCATGGCTATTCTATGCAGAGTTATTCTTTAATATATATCTAACTCTAGCTTTTGTGCCTAGTTTTAAGAGATTCACACCATTCTGAAGTTGGCATAGACTGGAATCAAGTGGCTCTCTTGAACACGCAGACAGCTTATTTTTGTATTTTTGTATATCTTTTCTTACCTGTTAAGAGATCGCTGTGGAATGTGAACTGTCTCTTGTTTTTCACTTTTCACTAAGGCAAGATTTGGTACATAGCTATGCCATGTATGGATGACTTCTAGACATAGATGATTCTCAAAGTTACATTGCCTCTTTTCCTCATATAGTCCACTTTCCTAGCCAGAACACTGCTCTTCCATGTACTTTGTTTGGTCAATGAGAAGTGACAGTAAGACTTGGATAGCCTTCTCATTTTCCCCGTCCCCTGTGCTGAGAATTTTTTGGGTTCACAACCTATTGGCTTACTTATAGATACCAGTGGTTAAATACTGCATTGTTTTACTGAAAACATTCCTAGAGTCACAATTCCAGTCTGAACAGATGCTATAACACATTCTTGTGGCCATGGAATGGCTAGAAACAATCTGTGCAAGTTATAAACACTGTGAGGCAAAAGTAAGCTTTTCTATTACTAGACAGATTTTGATACTGATCCAAGTAATCATGTTTAAACCTCACTGTTGTAGTACTGAATCTGTCTGGAATGTGGTATCACATATTTCCATCTCCTAGGAAGATGGCCAGAATCAAAGTTTCATCCATAATAACAGCATGTGATAAAATATTCATTTCTGCTTGCCCATAGTAATACATTGGGCACTTCAAGATGAAGTCTTTTCTTTGGATCTGATCTAGTAACTTTTGTTTGAGAGAGAATATATTGCAGTATATCAAATTCAACTTACATTTACCAGAGATACATGAAAAATAGGAATGTGGGACACGCTGCACAATCTGAAGTGAATGTGCTACAGACGTAGCAAGCTAAAGCCCATTGTAAGAAACCGAAAGTCTGTTTTTCAATATACTTGTATCATATCATATAGTATTTAACCAGAATCTCAAAAGTGAAGAAGGCTTTAATGTAGAATCATAAATCAGATTCTTGCACCTCATAGGGATGCCTTGTAAAAATTGAATCAAATCACACAGTAGATAGTAACACATTACACAGTTGAAGACTTCAGCTTTGCCTTTTCTTTTCAGTGGTGACATTTTGAGAATGTTCACAATGTATCTGATAGGGTGGAGAAGATAAAAGTCTGTAATTGCATCCTTCATCTCTTAGTGACATAAGGTATAAAAGAAGCCAATATAGAGTCTTATCTGCAAAGCTGACGTTTTAACATGGAATGTCAGACTCTCAAACACAATCATATTGTACTCTGAAGTACAGCCACAAGTGCCAAAGCTTGTTCTTGGCAGTGATGTTGTGTCCACTCTGATATCTTTCTAAACAACTGTTGGTGTCATGTAGGATTTTGTATAGTTGAAAGTGAGATAATAAGTATGTAATAATGGCACTACCACATTATATTGTATTTTCCAAGTGCTTTAGAAATAAAGCAAGTATTACTATTCCTGCATTAGAGAAAAAAAAGAGATGCAGAGAAGGAAATCAGCTCTCCTATGGAGATCCAGGAGACAGTAGCAGTCTCCAGTGCCTCAGTGTCAACTTTCTCTGTCAACTTTCATAACAAGGCAGAAGGTTTGGTGCAGGGATAATAGGCTCAGTTCAGTAAAAGGATAAGTGACTTTGAGAGGGAGCCAAACCATGCTTTTATCCTATTCTCATGGAATTAGATATAATCTCCTTTAGATAATAGACAACTCAATTAAAAATACATTAGAAATTCTGAAAGGTAAACATTCTTAGTTGGGAAGAGTAGGGAAGGAGACTTTTAGTAGATGTTTTAAATTTTGCAGTTTACGAGAAACATATTGTTATAAAATTACTATTGTTATTTTTCTCTATATGACTATTGTTTCTTATTCTAACTGTATCTGGTAAAGGATTCTAGCTTGTACATTAGGTTTCAGTCCCCACTCTCTCACTTCATTTAACTCCTATCACAGTACTGCATACAAAAGAGCTGAAAGACAACAGCAGTATATCACATAGTTTCAAAAGTATTTTTGCATCCATCACTTTGAGATTTCTTCTTTATATGAGGAAAATACCACTATAAATTCTGCTGCAAGAAAATACATGAAGATAGACAGAAATGCAATGAAAAGCTTGTCCTGAACTACTGGAGAGCTAAACTGTAATAAAATCATGCAGATGCATGAGACTACATTTCTTTTATAGAGCACAACTAGTTGCACAGCAAGACATTATCAATGATAACTGATAGAAGTTAGCTAAAGGTAACAATGTCAAAAACAGATATTTGTGTGTATTCTTTCCTGAATTTTTGAAAGGTTTTTTTTTTTCATATCAGAGAGTGAAAACTCAAGCAATGAAGTTCCTTAAAAAAATAAAAATTAAACATGTTTTTTTTTAAAAAAACTTAAAATAGTTCGTGAGGATGACATTCCAAATTAAAAAAAAGGGAAAAAGAAATAATTTTCACACTTCCTAAAAGGTAGATAAACCTGGCTTCTTTCTTCAAAGAACTAACAAGAAAATGAAAAGACCATCTGAAAACTAACCCTCGTATTCAGCTAAAACCAATGTCAATCTGGAAGATAAGGCTTATCTTATCTAGAAGATAAGAGTTCTGCATAATGTAAGAACTAATAAAACATCTCCTGCAGAAAAGCTCTTGTCCTGTGAGATGAGATGCACTAAATAACTCTGAATTCCTTCAATATTTCTTCAGGATATATGTTATTCACATAGCACTGTAGCAAATGAAATCTTGAATAGCAATAGGTGAGCCAAAAAGGTGTCCAACAATTGCATTACAAAGCCTTTTTCAAAGAGAAAAATCTCCAGCTTGAGAAAACCAATGAAGAGCAGTTTTCATGTAGGACTATGCAAGAAAATATAGCTTAGAAAAGAACTTCATCACAATCAAATTTAATGTTAATTGAGCTTAGTAGAGTAGTTTCAGAGCAACTCGGCACTTCATTTTACCAGAGATATACAGATCCAAATCACAAATCTGAGACTTAATGGGACAAGGCTCTAATTCATCAAAGCTATTGTTCCTAAGTACTGTACCTGAAACTGTTTTAAACTTCGTTAGATTTCTTCCATATTCATGAGTTATCTAACATAATGTCAGAATATTCATTTTTAATTTTCTTGTGGGTTCATAGGAAATCCTGGTCTGTTACTTAATGCACAGCATTTGCTTTAACTGGTTTATTTGGAATTGTCTAAATACAATCAGAGTGAAGCATTTTGCTGGGCCGACTGTTAATATTGTGTACACTTGAAGCAGAAAATCTGCATTTAGTTCAGCAGTATCAATATGTAGGTACTGAAGCAGAAGGTAGAAGCAGCATGGGCACCCATGGAGAATAGAGCACTTTTGCAAACACTGTCACATTTTTTTGAAAAATACATCTGTTTTGCTCAATTGACACTCCATGATACTGCAATTATGAGCCATATGTGAGCATGGTAATTTGGGAAGATAAATTAACATTTTAAAATCAAGACTTGGTGATGTTTATATCATTTTGCGACAGCTTCCATAAAGATGAAAGGGAATTCCCTTTCTTTTTGGACAAGATCTGTCCTAACTGCCATTAGATACTTTAAACGAACTTTACAGTGTCTGTGCTTCAACACAAATCCCCAGGACTCCTCACAAATTCAGAGTTCTTGTTCACAGCATGGCCTCTGAGCTGTGTTTGAGCATGCTTCTAGTGCTGCAGTAGCCACAGATTGAGTACCCTCCCTATTTCATTTTAGATATTAAGGTGCAATCTTGGCCCTGTATATGTTAACGTCAATACTATGCCACTTGTGCTCCAAAGGGCAGCTATGGTGAAGTCAAATTGGGTCTGACAGGTGAAGTGTTGAACATTTGAATCATTGTTATCACAATTTACTTGTGTTGTTAATAAGTTAATAATTGTTACTTTTATGAAGTGGGAAGCTCTTAATTCTTTAATAAAATGATGAAATAATCCAAAAGTAGGCTGTGTTCAAAATTGTAATGTGAAAATATTAGGGTTAGATGGAAAAGAGGCCTGGTATATCATCACACGTTGTATTGTGAAAAAGATTTAAGGGTTCAATTAGGAAAACGTTGTTTGCTACTTTGTACAAAGACTATTCTTTGGAATTGTAAATGCAGAATAAATCAGGTATTCCAATCCTGTTACCATGTATGCAAAAGAAAAATAATATACTCTGTGATATAAGTTACCAGTGTTGATATTTTTACCCAAGATTGCATTTTAATTTAAATCCCATTATTGTATTTAGTGTGAGTCCTTTTCACTATAAAAAGACAGTAAGTCTGCATTATGAAGTGAACAGGTAGAATGCTTAAATTATCATATATAAATGAGGAAGATAAAACCACTGTTAACAAGAAATGAAAGCAAATACAAACTTACAATTCATATTCAGTAATTTATTAAGCTGTCATTATTCATTTTCAAAGAATTGATTGAATTAAATGCCAGAATATTATATGAGTCATATAGTGGCATCACAAGTTAAATTTCCTTGCTCAAACTTTGTTAAAAAGATGGAAAACGTCTTAATCCAGGACTGTATTTGCCACATTTTCTACTTTTTCTGGTACATTTTTCCAGAAGACATCTGTCCTCTTGTGACAGGGTGTTTATGAAATTACCTTTCTCACTGTAGTTTTCTGCCAACTATATAGGCAACGTGTTCTCGATGTGACCAGAACTCAGCTTGCATTCTGTCCGTTCCCTCAGTGAAATACCATCCTCAAGTGCTGTATGAATAGCATAATTTAAGCTGAAAGCATTTACAGCTGAGATTCCCTGAGGTTTAGGAATTCACAACCTGCAGCTCAAGAGCACTTGGTGCCTAATCTCTAGATGAAGCTCAAAGCTAAAGTGTCGTCTTTCCATGACAGTGACGTATGTAAGTAAAAATTGCTGCTCTCTGAAGGAAGGCAAAGTGGAAATACATGAAAGAGCCTCTCATTTGAAGGAGATAATCTAACTTCCACTTTGACAAACTGATTGTGAAAATGATGTGGAAAAGAAAGCGGAAAAACGACAAATTAAAATCAATATGGATGAATTGGGATGGTATATACTCATTAGCTTTTGTCTTTATAGCTAAGTTGCGTTGCAACAAATGCACCAGAACACTAGTACTGGTGTTTGAAAAACTGTTTCATTATTCCATTTACTCTCTTCAGATCATATTAGCTAGCAAATAAACGCCTTCCAGGTGGCTATTTGCAGTGGAATAGGTGCTTTTCTTCCTGCTACTCCCCAGAGAGATTCTTTGCTGCAACAATAACCTAGTAGTTGTTTTACCTTTAGCACACATGAGTTAAAGCTTGAAGGGGCAAATGGGAAAAGGTTGGAATGGGCTTAGGCCAAATGGGTTGCTTTTGTACTAATAGTCAGAATATATCACTTTCTTTTGTCTTACTCTGCACTGGACAGCCAACTGGCGGTCCTTCACACACTGGAATTTCAATGGACTCCTGGCAGCTGTTTCCCACTTATCCCTCAGAGGTGTGGCGCAGCATCTTACAATTGATTTTGTATACTTTATTTCTTGCATGATGAACAACAAAGGTATTTGCAAATTCTTAAATACTGTTGTGTTCCACTTGTAAAACCTGTAGAGTACCCTTTCTGTTTTAAAGAGCTTCAGACAAGACAACAATTTTATACCTTACAATCTTGGACTGTAGAAAAATAAAAGTAATCTAGTTATCTTCGTAACCTTGTTTAAGAATTCAACATTTACTAGTAACAAGTAAGAAATGAGCTTATTCCTTCAGGCTTCAGTCACCAGTTCTTCCAAGGAAGATGACTTTTACATAAATATTGAGTAATTTCTTTTCAGATATTTTGATAGTTCGAAAAAAAAGATTCAGAGTGCATGTGCACAGCCACAGCATATACACAGTATGCATTTAATCATGTTTAATATGGAAAAAATCAATAATTTACTAACTATCTTGTTAAGAAATCAGGATATTTGGAGCATCTTTTGACTATTTTATAATCATGTGTATCTGGTCATGTCTGGTCATATCAGTTCTTCAGGCATGACTATGAACATGAAAGAAATTTAAAGGTTTAAAGTTTGGTTTTCATTCCTATATACGGAGAATGACTTTGGGATCCTGGTAGATGAAAAGCTTAACATTAGCCAGCAGTGTGCATTTGTGGTCTGGAAGGCCAACTGTATCCAAGGGGTAGCCAGCAGGGCGAGGGAGGTGATTGTCCCTTTTGAGGTCCCATCTGGAGTGCTGTGTCTGGGTCTGGGGCCCCTAACACATGAAAGGTGGAGCTTTAGGAGTGAGTCCAGAGGAGGGCCATGAGGGTGATCAGAGGGCTAGAGAATCTCTCTTACGAATATAGGCTTGTTCAGTCTGGAGAAGAAAAGGCTTTGGAAAGACCTCATTGTGGTCTTCTGATAGTGAAAAGGAGATTATAAACATGGATAGAGAGCTATAGGACAAGGGGAAATAGTTTTAAAGTAAAAAAAGGGAAATTTAAATCAGATATTGGGGGAAATTTTTCACTGAGTGTGTGATGAGGTTCTGGAGCAGACTGCCCAGAGAAGCTCTGGATGGTCCATCCTTGGAGATGTTGAAGGCCAGGCTGGATGGGGTCCTGGGCAGCCTGATCTAGTGTGTAATTTAGTGGGTGGCAACCCTGCCCATGGCATAAAGGTTGGAACTAGATGATCTTTAAGTTCCATTCCAATCCAAGCCATTCTAAGAATCTGTGATCAAATATGAGATTTTCCATCATCATGTTTTTATGCATATCAGCTTCTTAGTTGTGCAGTGATCTGTGTCACGATCTGGACATTGTGGATTTTTTCAATATGTTTTTCATCTCAAAGATATATACCATTTTATCGGAGTCCTGTGGGAGGATAAAGAAAGCAAGTATTGTATTTGTCTAATTCCTCATCTAGCAAGGTTTCCTACACAAGCTTGTTAATATTTAATCATTTCTTTAGCAGAATTCTTTCCACACCTCTGTTCTGTCTTATTTACAACTGAGGAACATGGGCTCTTTTATGTTACTCATTAACAGACATTTATTTTTGACAAATGCTGGGATTTGCTTTTATTCATGCAGGATTTCTGTGCTGCAAAGACTTTGTTGGCTACTTGGTGGAAGGGTATTAATGCAATAGGAGGAATACTTGAAGGAGTCTATTTCCCATCTACATCCAAGGCTAGTTTGTTCAATATTTGAGTATGAGTAAGCAATTTTATTCATTTCATTATAGGAAGAAATAATACATGCTTTAGTCCAGGATCATTGAGTGTATGTATTATGTGGATAGAAAGAGGTGATTTTGGTCACCATATACAGTACAGAGATTTTTGGGTTTGATTATTCAAAGCTGTAACAAACTCACTAAAGGATATCCAAATTTGACATTACAATCACAGAGGATGTACAAACTATATGTATAATAGCAAGGGAAAGAGTTAACTACTTCCACCATAAGACAATAATGGTATATGCTTGTTTAGTCATTCACAGTGAAAATTGTAAGTATAACTGGCAGATGTACCTCATCACACACAAGATTTGTAAGGAAACTACTTAATGGACAATCCAATACTTAGAAAGTTCCCAAGAATCTCAAGTAGTTTTGAATCTTGGTTGGTTGGTATGCTTTGGTTACCATTTTTGGTCATAGTTAAATGTTATTTGCATTACCTTATTATTTCTTTAAGTGGTAACGAGTGTTTTTAATGGATATGAACTTCTGTTGTAAGGAAATAATACAGATCATCAGAATGCCAAAACAGATATGTATGATTTTATTTTCACAAGACTTTTGCATGTCAGTTCACATCAGTTTTGCATATGCATTTTGTTACACTGTTAATATTTAAAATAATGATGTTTCGGTATTGGTGAAGAGCCCTACATACTTTTAAACAAATCACATCTTTCTTACAGTACACATGGGATGCTCATGGAGCATTCACATAGAGACCAGAATGAAAAATTAGCCCTAGCTAACCAAGCTTGCTAATACACCATATCTTAGAGGTCTGTGAACTGAATACTCAGGTCAGGCATGCAGTCAGCAGTGCCTGTGCTGCAATGGGAAGCAAATGCATTCTAGCAAATACTTTTCTAAGTAATCCAATGATATTAAAATGACAGTTTTATTCACATTAAGACATTTCCTTCACCATTCATTTAATTTTGTAGAGCTAATTCCATACACATATCATGAGTCTTACTTAATCAAAACAAGCCCCCCAGCAACTCTGAACTATGTATTTCATAATAAAGCAGCAGAACTCTACTGTATGTGTTCATCTTGTCTAAATGCTAAACTAAATGCAGAACTTCTGTTCTCTGACTTCCAGGAGCTAGGCTGAGCAGTGGGGGTTTCAATTAAAAACCACAGGAAAGGAAAGGAATATGTCAATAAAACCACAGACTTGTAAGTACTGCATACTAGTTTGCAAACAAACACAGCAAGCATTCTCTGAGTATGAGTCTATTACTGTAAATTTAGACTGAATGCATGATGTTGAAGGTGACTGTCCCAGCATGATCTTTCTTCATTTCATATATAGTGAAATGCTGTCTAGCCTTACATTCAATAGCTTGATCTAGTCAGTCTGCAATGAGACTATTACTAATGGATGAAAATGCCATGAAGAGGTGAATGGCTTCAGCCAAATTATCAATGTTTTGTTGTTTTTTAAAAGAAAATGAGAACTGTAGAGGAGAGAGCAGAAAACAAAAGAGCAGGAAGTCGTGGATTTATTGTAAGGCAGTATCCTGTATGAGATTTTAAATGTAGACATCACTTGAATAGAAATGTAAATGCCATGATTTGCATTAAAAGCTTTGATAAATAATAACTGTCACTAGAGCAGATTATGTTGATAATTAATTAGTTACAGACTGAGTGCAGTCACTTTTAAAAGGGTTTCAGTAGGGATCACGTATTTTACAGTGAAGAAATCTTGAATAATACTAGCAAAGGTGAGAAAAATTATACATGATTTAGAATTCATAGAAAAATATATACAGTGATGCGTTTTTTAAAATACAGTGCACCCTATGGTGCTTTTATTACTTTCACATTAAATAGAGGAACGACTAAGAGGAAAACAATGTAGTTTACCTAATTAAGTGAACAAAATGCTCACTTAAATTTAAAGAAGCTTAACATTAAATGTATTGGCTTCACAATATGTTTAAACTGTTAATAAAGTGAACTCACTGACTGTTCAAATATTAACAATTATGTCTAAACTAATAAGAAGTGAAAAAGCGAGACAGCAGCAGAAAAAATTTCACAAATGTTCAGCTGATTTTTATTCCATTTCAGTAGCCATTTCTATATGCAACTCTTTCTAAAGAGTAAAAAAGCCACATCTTCAATTTTGGAATTTGATGCTGAGGTTCTTTAACAGCGTAGAGGCTGAGCTGCTGATTTAGTAAGGATTTCCAAAGGTGCTCAGCACTGACCTAATTCTGCTGCTTTCAAAATCTTTTGGTATTTACCATTGTGTTCAAAAGGGTGAGAAAAAACTGAATGCTTTTTAAAAGTCTGTATTTTATCTCACTTACAAAAATGTGGAAGGCGATGTATAATACTGATGTATATCCCCATCCTATGTGAAAGTTGCAATAGTGTCATTCTCCAATGGATTTTCACATGCTCAGTTTTCTAAATCGTAAGCCGTTCTGTCCAAATCAATGTGAAAGTATTTTCAGGACATTTGAAATGTCAACACACCACATAAATATAAACAGGGGCCTGATTGTCACTGAAAATTAGAACCCTTCAATGTATGTGGTAAGATTACATGGGATCAAGACTGTGCTGCCATAATCCAAGGAGTAGTTGCTGTTTTATGACTGTGAAGCCTAAGTATTTGAAGAAGTGATGCCAGTGATTCTGGGCTAAATCCTATTTAATCTGGTTTCTGAAGATCCTTGGTGCCAGTAAAAGAGCTCAGACTGTAAGAATGGTATGCAGGAGAGATGGCACAATATATATCTACATCATGCAAAAAATAAAACTTCACACTCAAAGGCAGAGCTATTAATGTGTCTCAGTATGGATGTCACTGTGTGAATTCTAATATAATGTTGAAGTATGTCCTTAGCTGACTTAGCTGAAAATAGCCTGATCATTTTGTCTAAGATGTCAAAGATAACCACAAATGATGGTAACTGGATTGCTCTCCTGTGTGCTCTTAGTTACAGGAAATTAATTTCTTCTAAATATGTTAATGCAAACAGTCATCCTGATTCAGAGGGAACCTGGCAGTAAGAAAGGGGTTGCAGAGCCTTGATTAACTTCTCTTTCTGACCATCCCCAGCACTCTGCCCTTAGAATTCCCTCTCCACACACCTTCTGTGGTGGTGCAGCCCCCAAAATTTATGACTGCTGCTATTTTCTTAGTGTTCATTTTTTTCCACTACATATAAAAAGAAGGCCTTGAGAGAAGGTCTTGATCTCCTAGAAAAGGAGATCAAGAAGAGTTTTAAGGGAAAGACAGCAGGGATGAAAGAAAAGGGAAGAGGAAGAGGAATGTTCAGCATCCATGTTCTGGAGAATACATTAGGCTTATAGCTGGAGGCATAGAAGGTTTATAAAGCCTGCTTCAGATAGGGAATTGTGACTCAAGTATAGTTAATGATTGTTTTGAAAAGTATGGAGGCATGTAATCATCCATTGTTCTTTTTGGTTTCTACAAGTGGAAAATGTTTCTGGCATCATATACAAAGGTGTATTAGAATATACCACTTCTGCTTTTGAAACTTTCTCATTTGTTTCCAGCTCTGAACTCATCACTCAGTACAGTTTGCTGTTAACAGACTCCCTAGTAGAGATGGGTGCTGTATGATGAATAGATTGCAAACTAGTGTTTAGAATCTGCATTTGGCTCATTTCTTGTAGAAGTTTTGGATAGGCAGATGTTTAACTGGCATAATTCTTAAGGGTCTAAAATGTTAATTAAGGGTTCTCCCATAAAACTCAGAGCAAAATATTCCATTGACTTAAGTGAGGGTTGAATTAGGCCCCTTGAAATAATATGTAAAAATAAATTCTGCTCTTCATCATCCACTTTCTTTCTCAACTGGCAAATGATCCTAGAAGGTATTGAGCATTCTGTGTAATTATTGAGTGTAATCAGCTTCCATTGAGTGCTAAGCTCCTCCAAGAATTTTCCATCTCCATGCAAGATTAAAAGTCTGTTTTACTTTGCTCTCACCCTGAGTGAGAAGTGATGGACAATTAAAACAATAAGAAATAACTAAGGAAGCATGAAAGGAAAAACGTTTACACCGTGGAAGGTAGATACATTACTATTGTAATTAGCAAGATATGTGAGAGAGACAAAGAAGATGTAATATTCTGAACTTTACTTACCTAGTGTAGCATCACTCATTTATTTTGCAGAGACAAAAACAATTTCAGAGATATGAGTATAACCCTGCACAAGATGACTGGAAAGGATCATGCTAAACAAAGAATACAATGTCAACTAATTAATTTTAATTTGATCAACTCACTTTCATGGGTGCACTTCACTGTAATTATTCAACTGATTTTTGTATGACAGCTATGATGAGTGAATGGTAATGAATATGTACCTCTTTGGAATCTGAAGGACAAAACATTTTAGCATGTATTCTGCATTAATAATGGGAAAGATAAGCAGCATTCAAGATTTGGGTTTCAGTGGGTTTTCAGGTTCAAAGAACTTTGTACAGGTTCATCTAACTGTGTTTACATTATGTAACACTATACTTGTAGGTCATTATACTTCTTAGCTTTGCATTTTTTTTTGTTTGCTTCCTTTCATATTCTCAAGGGACCCTGAAGTCATATACGAAAAAGATTTCCAGGTTAGGAATCCAGAGCAAAACAGACTTTTACACTGAATTTCTTCCAAATGTAGCTTCCTTTTACTTGTTAATGATGATCAATCTCTTAAAACTAAAATCTATTGCCCTTGAAGTCAGGATAGGTAAATTACTCAAAAGACTTTCTGCAAAATTTCCATGCTCTTTTTCCTGAATGCAATTACAGTGATGATTAGAACAAATGCTGAGGATAAGCAAATGTGTAATTCTAATGACTGTACCTGGTTAAAGCTAGGGATTTCTTACTCTCTCATTCTTTATAAATGAAACAGAGATTCTATCTTCTTAAGCCTTTTTGCTCCTCTGTATTTCACAAATGAAAAATTTAATTTAAATAATATTAAAATGACATTGTAGGTTTTGAAAACTTTGATGTTTTTGTCTGAAACTGTTCTTTGCGTAGTTTCTGAGTTTTTTCTAAACATCACTTGATGGTAAAATTTACCAGACTATATAATTTTGTATTTTGTTGCTATTGCAAAGTATGTGAAATACTGTGCAGCTGTGAAGCTGTAAAATTATGTAAAATGCTGTAAAATGTAATTTGAGAGCTTATTGTTATTCCTTAGTTTTAATTTCAGATCATTTCCTATTGGCTTCTACTGACTTTGAATGCACTTCAGTTTTTTCCTGCTGTTATCATTCTGCAAAAGCGAAAGAGTGAGTAATAAGAGAAGGGTTTGACAGTCTGCACAGGTACTCCTATGCCTGCAAACAAATAAGTAGTAATCATCTGTCTTTTTTAGGCTGTACACGTGACCCAAATAACCTTCTCTTCTCCTTTTGAAAAACATTAAGTCTTCTAGATAAATCCTAAATTAAATATTAGTTGTACTGGTCAGAAGCATGAAATTTTTTTCCAGACACTTTAAATCTATATCTGGTACATACTTTAGTGATAGTTAAGGATACTTACTGTAATTACAGTAATCACATCCTGAGGTCATTCAAAAGTGTTCTGGGTTCCAAGGCTAAAGCGTGTAAGGGTGCATAATATTTCTGAAAGTACAAAAACAGCAGTATGAAAAAACTGCCTGACAATGTTACTATTTTCTGTGTGCAACTTTTAAAATAGAATCGTAGAAACATAGAATCACCAAGGTTGCAAAAGAACTCTAAGATCATCCAGTCCAACTGTCCGCCTGTCACCAATATTTCCCACTAAGCCATGTCTGTCAATACAACATCTAAACGTTTGAGCACCTCCAGGAGTGGTGACTCCACTAACTCTCTGAGCAACCCCTTCCAGTGCCTGACCACTCTCTCAGAGAAGTATTCCCTAACGTCCAACCTGAACCAGAACTTCAGAGCTATAGTCATATAAATAGATTTAATAGATTTACATTCCACTTTATATTCTAAGGTAAAATCAAGAAAACAAAAGTATTGTATACATTTACATTTTAAATTGTGTAATCATGTTATTATCTGAAACTAATACCATGCTGTTAAAATTTAGATAAAGTGTCCTGCAATGCATACAAAATGTTCATTTGTTGAAGGCCATTAAGTTAATTTCCTGGGAACAAGATTAAATGCAAGGCATTTACATAATCATTAGTTGTGAGGTGTAGAATAGATAATTAAATATTCCACCACATTAATTTATATTTAATTAACTGTGCTTCCATGATCCTTCTGTCTGAATATTAATATTGTGTAAATAAACAATTAGGATGCATGCTCACTTTGCAAAAGCTTTGTTGTAAAAAATGTGATCAAAGAAATTCTATGAAATTTACTTGAATTAATGAACACTTAAAGGTTTTGTAAAGCAGAGCTGTTGATCTTTAAAGTTTTGCTAAATAACTCCAAGTACCATGGCTTTAACACTTCAATTCCTCAAGTGTTCTATATGTCTGAGTTGTCATAACAAACTTCAAATCAGTGATAATATTTCCTGTTATACATTTCAGAGCCTATCATTTAAATTGGTTATCATATTTTAAGATATATTAAAAAAACTAGTAAAGAAAGCAAAAAAATTACATTAATTTTGAAAGACACAATAAAGCCACACAAAATTAATGAACAATGTATTTTCTAGTAAAGAAATATACGTAGTTTGTGAGCTCTTGTTTTCATATTAAAGAGATTAACTTGGAAACACTCAGGTCATAGCTGACAACATCAGAAAAAATGTTTTCATAATTTCACTTGAAAAAATATATTCTTTCTCATTTTCATCTGTGTAAATAGATGAACAACCTACAGAAGGCTGAACTGAAATTCAGAACAATTTTTGTTTTGTGTGAATATAAGTTATTCATTTCTATTGGCCTGTAAATCTTTTCCTGATACTGTCTTGTTTCTTCCTCTAGGAATTACTGTACTACCACATAGAACTTGTATATAGATGTACGAAGTGGCATTTTGACAAATAGTGAAGACGTATCTTAACATAACAATGGGATGAGATACCTATTTATCTGTAAAGGGAAAACAGCAAAAAAGGAGACTTAAAACAGACTGGAATTTTGGGGGAGACTGTCTATCATAGCAATCCTGTGCCAGTCCTATGAGTTTCTGTGGACTGTGCTATGAAGCACAGAGAAAAACCTTGTTAGAAATTTTACATTTGAAAAATTCTAAATTTACATTAGTATTTATTTGCAGGATACTGGGACAACTAAGACTCCAATTGCAGTTAATGTAGGTTGAGATGGCTTATATTTCTGAATACAGATCTATCCAGAGCAGGAAAATGATTTGGCCCAGATTCTCTCCGTTGTGAGATTATGAAAACTCCAAGTCACTATATATATAAATACAAATTTGTATAATATATATCAGTTGATAGTAATTTTTGACCCATACAAATGATTTCAGTATGATTTCAATTGTGTAATATGCAAATAGCCTTATTTTTCTTCTCGTATTAATTTTAAATACTGTTTGGGATAGACTATTAATCAGTACAAAAGTTGGAAGTTTGGATAATCACTGATAATATTATATATGTATTGTAATATCATATGTAACTTGTAACACCAGACAATAAATTATATCAGTTATGAAGACTGGTAATTTAGTGAAATGGTGTTTCCTATATGATGGGAAAAAGAAGCACATAGCAAATGGTGAAGGCTTACTATTGCCACTTGAGGTTTTAAACAGCATACTCCCTGAAAATATCAAGTTGAACTGATTCAAGGATGTTTGACACTGCTCCTTATTTTTTTTTGCAGTAGCACAAATAGGGTCATGAGGGTTAGGAGGAAAAAGAATAAAGAATATCTCCAAATAAATTGAAAGTAGGCAGCTGGTATACAGCAGGTGAAAGCTGCAGCTGAAATGGAGAGCATCAATTAGTGTAGGCACACCATGACATGCATGCTGCTGGACAGTTTAAATAAAAGCTTGGAAACAGTAGAAATTGTATAAAACAAAGGGAAAGTCTATGTTTTTAACAACCCATAATATATATATATTTAAAGAAGTCATAGTGAATATGTTTTTTAGTTTTTCTAACAGAACTAAAACCCAGAAAATCGATTAAATCTATCCTCAGAGATAATGTGAAGGTACACCAGCAGGAAATATCTGACATTCTGGTCTAGTGTGAGGGAACCAGTACTGACCAACTGGTCAGTGTTAACAGTATCTCAACAAGTATGTGTAAGGTTACCAGAGAAGCCTGGAAATTCTAATTGATTTCAGTGAGTGCATTCAAAAGTAACACTGCATTCTGACAGTGTAGCTTTTGAGTAGAACCGTTTTCATTTAAGTGAATATTGCTATGTTCATTGTACTTGTTCAAGACCTTAACTGGTATTCACACTGAAACTCATTTTCAAACTACAGGGGAAGAAAAACCTATCCTCAACCTACTGATTGTAAGAAGAGCAGACTGGTCCACAGTCAGCAAAGAATGCTAAATTAGAAAGTCTTTGTCTAAAAAAAGGAAGGTTTCAAGTATGGTATTTCCTATGTAATTCTGGAAATATCAAAGACGGACAGGGTCCTAGGATCATAACTCCTCAATTCTAATTCTGCCACTACTACTATTTCACTGGTTGTTGGAGTTTAGCATGCTGATAAAGGTGCTGAAAATTACTAGATCTTGTACATGAGGAGGGTGTAGTATTTATGGGATTTTCTTTACTGTGAGTGACTAATGATAAAAATGGACTGTTCTCCAGTCTTTCGTAAGAGCAATGCTGTGAGGCTTGCTATGAAGTCTTGTGGAATATCAACTAACAAAATAATGTCTGTGGAATCTCATCTGAGAGAAGATTTTAAGGCAAAATACTATAACCTACAATGTGAAAGTTGACTATTTAATTGTAATTACTATCAAAATTACTGTTAATTAGAATTCTCTTTCATAAGATTTTTTGAGTAGATTGTTTTGCAAAGACATAAAGAGAAGTGCATTGATTTCCACTGTCATGCTGTCAAATTCCATATTTTTGTATGCTTTTAAAACTTTAGGCTATATATTACTGGTTCTGAAAACTTACCATCTTCTTAGGAGCTACTGATGTCTTTACTACAATTACCTTGAGACAAGATGATCCTGTGGTGAGATTATGCCCTAAAAAGATTATCTTCAGACACAGTCATCCTCTGATAAGATTATCTGGAGAGATGATGTTGATAATTAGCTAGAGATGTGGAAGACTGATCTAGAAACTGTATCAAGAAGAGTGTAAACTAGACTGAGCATTTCATTTAAACTCGACTCTACGAAACTATGCAGTATATTAACCTGTTTATGTCTATACAAGGCTTCAAACTGACTTTCAGTGGTAGGAGCTGAGGGGAAAAAAGCACAAGCAATGTTTTTGAACATTTTAGAACTGAACACTTCTGCTTTATTCAGTCAATCTAGTATTCATTACAGGATCTAGTTAATGAAATGTCAATGCTTTCACTAAAATAGATTAAAAACTATTGTATTTATTTCATGTCAGATTGATACTATTTAACTTGGAATACATTGTAGACACTTGGGACCTGAAATAGTAGATTATTTTTGTCTGACAATTGCTATTCATCAGTTTCCAGTTGCAGAAACAGTGCCATGTTTTATGTTTTCTCTTAGATGTGGGAGAAGACAGATGATGTCACTTTCCCTTTGTATGTTTGCATATATTGATTCTTGATAATACATGAAGGTTAGGAACTTCAGTATCTTAATACAATATCCTCGTACAGAGAGTAAAGTCAAGGATTCTTCTGTTTCAAAGGAAAAAGAATTTGAAAACATACTGGTTTATTGTCAGTTCTTGAAGCCTCTGCAAAATTGAAGTAAATAGTGTTATTGCTGCCAAGAAGCTATAAGCTTTAGATGAGAGTTCATGTGTTGGAGATTGTCCAGTTATGAAATGATCAAAAGGACTTAGTTGTGGAGGCTTTAGCTATGCTGATGAGTTGAAGAATAAGAACTTAGGAGGCCAGACTTTGAGCTGACCTTAAATACTCACAGGCAACACTTATGTAAAAACCATGCTTTTATTCATGAATATTATACGAGCCTTCTGGTGTGTGTGTTTTTTTTTTTTGTTTGTTGATTTGTTGCTTAATCTATATGCAGTTTGAGATAAGTATATTAAAAGCCTATAAAACTTAATGTGCTTTTGATGCATCTATCAAGATCAACCCAAATCAGCAGTTAGTGCCTCAAGTTTGTAATTTGTCACTTATACTATATACATACAAAACCTGCCTTTCTTGAGGAGAAGAATCCTCTCTTACGTAATGTTGACAATCTTCAAAATGCCAAAACATCATGAAATGAAGAAGTACATCCTTGACTTTAAGAGTTAGGGAAGATGTTGGAATGTGTTGGGAATGGAGGGTTTGTTTTTATCCTTTCTTTCTGTATCAGTCTATAAACAAAGATCATCTTGGTCAGCTAGCTTTGGAATAGCTAGCAGAAAGGCTTAGAGATACCCTTGAGCAATGGCATGTATCAATTGCTTGCTGAATCACAGAGCCATCATATATGTGACAACTATTCTCTCACTATACAGACTTCACTCAAAAGGAATCTGGAGCTAAAAGGACAAAAAGCATGAAATAGTTTTGAAACAGCTCCAGTGGATAAGTCTGCTAGCTAGGATTTACCTACAGATTTTGCACAGGGAATAGCACAGCTCTTGATAATTCTGTTTACGGTATTTTCAGTCTGCCATCTTTCATTTTGTATCAGATTCTTCATTTAAATTAAAAAAAAATCTATATATTGTATGCTATCTATAGACGTTAAATATTTCTTAATCACCCAGCCTTCTCTGAAAAAAACTCAGTAAAATCATTACAACGAAAGAATGTATTCTCCTTTTATTCCAAGATGAGCTTATGTCTCTGCATTAATTTCTTTTCTTATATTCCACAGATAATTAATAGAAGATACTGGGAAGTACTTAACTTTACTTCAACCTATTTTGAGTTTATTACCCCTGTGACTCATACATCACGACCACAAAAAATGGATAAATTGTAAAATCTACAATACTAAATCTTTATTTCAAGGACTACTACTCCCAAATCTCCTAGCAGTACATTTTTAGACTGCCCTTTCTAATAAGTTAGTTTCCCACTGAGTAAAAACCTTTTAGTACATTGAAAATGGAGCAGTGTTATTCTTAGCTACTGGATTCTCAAACCTCCTGTTCTGCTATGGTTCAAGTGGCAGCTCCTTCACGTATTCATTCAGCAAACCATTTTTACAACATTAATGTAAAATACTTCTTCGAGACGTGCAATAATTTCCTCCAATTGTCATTTGATTGATGAGATAGAAATATATTTGACTACATCTAAATGTCTATATATCTTAAACACTGAATAAGACATTTTGAAAATAGCACTAAATTCAGAAGACTCAAACTCTTTGCTACTAATACAAATTTAATAAAATCTGGTAGCATTTTCCTATATTGTAGTGATGCTTATAATACCCACATGCAAATTACTTGTTTGATTTTGAAGAACATGACATTTTCCATGCCACATTAGTTAGCTATCTATCAGAAATCTCTGAAAAGGTAGAAATTAAACTGAATTTTTGCATTAAAAGCAAAGAATGAAGATAATTTTGAATGAAAGAAAATTTCATCGGAGTACCCGATGAGAAAAACATTATTTGAATGTGAGAGAGCAAAGAGATCTTTAGAACTGGCTGAGTAAATTTTAAGTTATAGTGTAGACAGAAGATTAACCTGTATATAGTACACTTATTGTCAATTCATAGATTTTAAAAGAGACAACAGTAATCATTAATTAATCTCACATCAGTTCTTTTACTTAATATACACCGATTCGCCCATTTCCCAGGGAAAATGCCCATTTTAGGAAACTACCTAATCTTGCTTTTCATACGAAGCCAATGCCTGGAAGTTCTCAGTAGATACGGAGCAGAACATGGAGAATGTATGTGAGATAGCTGTGACAGGGGACTGGAACAGGCTCCTCAGGCAAGTGGTCCTGGTGGCACCAAACTTGCCAGAATTCAAGAGGCATCTGGACAACATGCTCAGACATATGGTCTGATCTTTGGGTGGTCCTGTGAGGAGATCGGAGTTGGACTCAATGATCATTATGTGCCCCTTCTATCTTGGGATATTCTATGATTCTATGATTCGTGTTCAGAGAAGGGCAACAAAACTGGTGAGGGGTCTGGAGCACAAATCTTAATAGGAGCAGCTGAGAGAAGTGGGATTGTTTAGTCTGAAGAAGAGGAGCATCAGGGGAGACCTTATTGCTCTCTACAACTACCTGAAAGGAGGTTGTATCAAGGTAGAGGTCAGCCTCTTCTCTGTGTAACTACTGATAGGACTAGAGGGAATGGCTTGAAGTTGTGCCAGGGGAGGTTCAGGTTGGATATTAGGAAAAATTTATTCTCTGAGAGAGTGGTCAGGTGTTGAAATGGGCTGCCAGGGGAGGTGGTGGAGTCACCGTCCCTGGAGGTGTTCAGGAAATGTTTAGATGTTGTACTAAGGGACATGGTTAAGTGGGGAAATATTGGTGGTACGTGGATGGTTGGACTAGGTTATCTTGGAGGTCTTTTCCAACTTTGGTTATTCTATGATAAGAAATATCTGAGCTTACACCCCAATTCATTTGAATTCTAATTTTGATGTTCAGTACTTCATGTAGACTTATAGGTAGTCCCTGCAAATATGTATCATGTGATCAAGAGACTCAAATATTTTCTGTATGCAACAGTTCAGTATTTCTTACTGTGTAATACATTCATTCCAAACTACGCTTACATACTCAATATATTGCTAAATATGTTTTTAACTACGCTTACATACTCAATTTATTGCTAAATATGTTTTTAGTCACAGAAAAGCTCCTCAACAACACCTCCACTTGCATTAATTTAATTTAAGGAAGTTTGTGAAATGATAACTGGAAGCATAATGAAGTAATGAGGTAATGAAGAAATTGCAGCTAACTTTTCTGAGTATCAATTTGAATATCAGTAACTTCTGGCCATCTTTGAGTTATGCAGTTTAGTTCATACAAGCAATTTTCTCATATGTAAATACACATACTGTATACTTATAGAAAGTAAAATATGAGTTCAAAACTGATGATTCTTTTGGCTAGATCACTATTAGGAAAACAGTTTGTGAACAGTTGTCATGGTTACAAAATAATAAAAAAATCTTTTAATAGTACTTCTCTAATAACTTTTTGTGTTTTCCCTGTAACATTTCCACTTGATCACTTTTATCCGAAGGAATATATTCCTTCTAGGTAAAGAATGAGGTAAAAACCATACTATTGTCTAGTACCCACAAGTTCCTTCTGAACTGTGTTACATTAATTCCAAGTTTGATATGCATTTAGAGTCTACATCCCATAGAGATATTTCTTCCATTCTGTAAAATGGGAAATACTTTAAGGAACTGTTTATATTCTGAAACTGAAAAAAGTTCTCTTTTCATTGTGTGAGTATTCTTAAAGGAATTAAAAAGGAAGAAATAGTGTCAACAGAAAATGCTGAAAAGAGCTCTAGAGTTCTGAATCACAGATATTATTATAGACAATATTTTACAGTAAATACAGAATTTAGATAGAGAGGTTTTCCATGTAACCTCCCTGTTTTCAGTAACATATAATTTATCAGAAATTATTTACAGGATTATGTTTCTTCTGAGATGATATCAGCCCAAAAGTGGACTTTTAAAATAAAATTAAATAAATAAATAAATAAATAGAAGAGGAAGAATTCTGAACTAAATTATCTTGTCATTTTTCTGTAGGATTTTTACTTGGTTAATGGACTTTACTGTACTTATCCTCCTTTTGTTACATTAAAATTATTGTTTCAGTTCTGTTCTAACTGAAAATAACTTACCAGAAAGACAGCAAATGGGGCCTGATTGTTATCCCTTGGAATGTAAGTTTGTGAAAGCAGTTTATGTCAAGATTTTAGTTTTGTGTTAAGCTATGCCTTGCTGCACTAGTACTTTTGACTGATTTTATTCATAGATCAAAGTACTGCTCAACATGCACAAATGTCCAGGGACTGTTTATATAAAGATCAAAGATACACATAAGCAGGGCAAGCTTATCAAGTGTGGTTGCATCAGGGTTCACAATTTACTAAGGCCCAGGAGGCAAGTTCTGAAAACCAGGAAAGGCAGCCTCAGCACTCATGGTCCTCTGTTGCATTGTTTGCACTAGGACCGTTGCCAGTTATTCTAAACTGTGACTTTTAAATACGAGTAAATGCAGGAATCTCAACCTTTGTAGTATTTCTCTCCTTTGATGCCAGCCTGCTGAATTGTTTGTAGATAATCCCAGTATTTCCAATATACCAAAATTATGTACTGAAAAGCAGAGTCTATATTGCAATGAACTTTTAAATTCATTATTTTAGAATACATGCAGTGGTTACTTGATGCCAAAAGACCTTTCCTTTGAATTTGGTTTGCATTTTTCCTTTGCTAAATTATTACTAGTCTTCCTCTGCTAGGGTTTATTTCTTGAGAAAGAGTGATTTCCCTTTGAGTTGAAAACATGATGTCCACTAAGAAGTATTCTCACTGCATGTAGTAGCAGGGAGAGGAGAACTTGTTTGGAACTTGCTCAGAAGCATGTGATTCATGCAGAAAGCCTCATCAGAAACTGCAAGAGTCTGAAGTTCCTCTGAAGTCTAGGAAAACCTCAGTCCTGGGTTACTATGAATATTAATACTAGCTGTGCATGCCCCTGTTCATTGCAGAGGAGTTGGACTTGATGACCTTTAAAGGTCCTTCCCAACTGTTAGGATTCTGTGATTCTGTGATTCTGTGAATACCAGTAATTCTAGAAACAAAGTACACTGTCAAATATGAAAATTATTATGTGCCTATTTGCAATTAGAGGTAAGATGCAGATATTATTTTTCAACTTTTTTTTCTTTAAATTGGAATGTTTTCATACAGTAAGCAGAATACCAGAAGAAATGAAATCACTGTTTTCACCCATATCCCTTTTTTTTATTATTATTGTCAATCATTCTGTAGCATTTTTAAGCAGTTTTCCACTTTAAAAGTCATCTCCAATAGACAGATAAACTGTCTAAAGAGAAATCGCTTTTGTCAATCACCATGTCGAGTTTCCAGAAAATCTTCTTTGTGTGACAGTATTCTCATACTAAGAGCTGAAAATATAAACGTGTGTGGGGAAAGCGAATCTTTCCCTAGATTTAATGGAAAATATATTTTCAGTAGTTGATGCTGATACTTGTGGTATCAAGATTCTTCTACAATGCTGAAAGTTCCAGCCAATATGGAAGAAAAGTACAAGGTCAACAGGAAGATGATTATACCTCAGGGTTTTCTGAGGAAGTAAATAGTTTCTGTGTTTCCATTCCAAGTTCTCAGAGCATTTAATCTCAGATGAAATGGCAGAGTAGTGATGAGACATTCAGAAGTTTTTATAATTCAGTCTAGGACTCAGAGAAAGGAGAAAGCATAAATCGAAACAAAAAAGTCTTAGCTCATTTTGTGATTTCCTGCATCAGACTGTTACTCAGTTAATTTGTGGAGCTAAGAGAGAAATATTATTATCAAAAATAAAGAAACATTTTGTTATTTTTTGTTTTCTGTGAACACAAGTGTGACGTTATTTTGAAAAAAAAAATAAAATTATGAAACAATATAAATAACTTTCTGGAAATAGAATGCTTTTAAAATGAAATATGGGAATGCTGTTCATTCTACTTTATAAAAAAAGATAAATGTGTCTTTGAGAGCAGTTACGAGAAGTGACCAAAAATCTCTTGTTTTCCCAAGGGAAATACTAAGACACTTTGTCCATATCCTTTCTTCCACCAGCTGTGATGGAGAAGACAATTAAAACCAGTTTTATAAAAGATTGTGGCCTAGGTAGAACAGCAGTGGTGGTGGGTGGTTATGGGTTCTAGCCTGGCAGTACTCAACCTATGATAAAAGGAAAAATGTCAAGCAGAAAAAATACATAAGGAGAAGTTAGAAGAGAATTTAAGGAGGTAGTGAGAGATAAACAGTAATAGTATGCTATTGCATTCTATACTATTTAACTCTCTTTGTAGATGAAGATGGGTATGTGTTTCCTGGTTTTCTGTCTTCAATGTAATACGAAGTGATAGTCCTGGAGGCAAAAAACCCTAAGAGCTAATGAACTCCTGAACAGGGAGAAGCCTAAAGCTGGGTGTAAGCTTTTAGAGTGAGTGAGTTTTCTGTTAGCCTGAGAGCGGAGACCCTTTCTGTCAGACAGAAGAGGTCATGGGTGAGAAATTCACAGCTAGATCAGACCTGATAAGCGGTGTGATGGAAATAGAAATTCTTCTGACATACACAATATAAACTCTGCTTAAAGACAAAGCAGGCTCAGAAAGCAGCAGACAACCAAAACGTCATTTGTATGGGCTTTTATTCCCAAAACTATTCTTCTAATCTTTTCTTTGTATAAAGAGAATACAGCTGCTCCTTACCAGAAGCTGTAAATGAAGCATGGTAGATGTATCTTCCTAAATGTTACTTTTCTAATATGGCTTTTTAAAGATGAAGACGGATGTATTGAATTAGTGGCACATGTAGGTATTCAGATTCCATGTCGCTATTCTCTCACCACTGCCTGTGCAAGTGAGATTACTATTTCTATGCTTTGACTGTAAAGCATAATTTCGTTCAGTGCTTAGCTTTGACTGACTTTAAGAACAAATATGATTTGTTTTTAACCACAGATACAACTACAATGTAATGAATCAACTCTTGAATTTTCAGGAATGTTTGAAGCTTGTATTTGTTTTACTGATAAAAAGATCTAGTCCCTCCTTCTACCAATAAGCATATACTTTACGTTTACAGTAAGCAAAACATCCTAAGATCCTGTGTCTTTTTTGTTTTATTTTTTTACCTCTTCTACTGCAGATTGTTGTCCAGAACTGTTTGATATACACAATCCCTGGTCAATGCTGGTGATGTTTAGATTTGAATCAGTAATCAGGCATATTAAATCAGCACAATAAGCTTCATGATTCCATCTATAAACAATTTTAATACGTAACTTTGGGATACCTAAAATATATATCCATATTCCTCAACTTCTTAGTAGCAGTAGTATAGCATGAAATGGTGCTGAGGATTCCTCTTCAAAAAACATGGGAGACAATTCTTTATATTGGTTTAGTTTGTTATTGCAATGGAGTTGCCTGATCACAGCCTGAACCAGTAAATGAGCACCTGAGTGATGAGAGCAGGAGAGCCCACATCCA
>JANHGO010000075.1:9492056-9507396 GCA_024606505.1 Aquila spilogaster
TGAGGTGTAGAATAGATAATTAAATATTCCACCACATTAATTTATATTTAATTAACTGTGCTTCCATGATCCTTCTGCCTGAATATTAATATTGTGTAAATAAACAATTAGGATGCATGCTTTGCAAAAGCTTTATTGTAAAAAATGTGATCAAAGAAATTCTATGAAATCTACTTAAATTAGTAAACACTTAAAGGTTCTGTAAAGCAGAGTTGTCGATCTTGAAAGTTTTGCTAAATAGCTCCAAGTACTATGATTTTTAACACTTTAATTCTCCAGGTGTTCAGTGTGTTGGAGTTGTCATAAAAAACTTTTAATTATAATATTTCCTGTTCTATATTTCACAACCTCTCATTTAAATTACTTAACATACATAAAAGCTAGTAAAGCATGCAAAATGAACTTTGCTTTAAGTTTGGAAAAGGCAGTAAAGCCATAGGAAATTAATGAACATTATATTTTTGTGTAAAGAAATACAGTTTCAAAGCTCCTGTTTTGATGTTAAAGGGATATAATTTGAAAGCACTCAGGCTGTACCTGACAACACCAGAAAAAACTCTTTTTTTTTTTTCTTTCCTTTGAGAAAATACGTTCTCACCAGAAGCATTTTCAGCTGTATATATAGATGAACAACATACAAAAAGCTGAACTGAAATTCAGAGCATGTTTTCTTTCATGTGAATATAAGTTATTCATTGCTATTGGCCTATAAAGACTCATTTGATACTGTCTTCTGTTTCTAGTAGGAATACCTCTAGGAATTACCTGTACTCTGATATAGCACTTACAGATGTATACAGTGGTATTTTGACAAATGGAAAAGGAGTATCATAGCATAACGATAGGGAGAAGATACCTGTGGAAACCTATCTGTCTGAAAGGGAACATGACAGAAAAGGAGACTGTCCAACAGACTCTGGAATTCTGAGGGGACAGTGTGTATTATAGGAATCTTCTTCAGACCTATGATTTTCTGTGGACTGTGCTATGAAGAATGGAGAAAAGACTTGTTAGAAATTTTACTTTGGTAACTGAAAAATCTAAGTTTTCATTAGGTTTTATTTGCAGGGTACTGGGACATCTGAAAGTCCAGTTACAGTTAGTGCAAGTTGAGAAGGCTTTATACTTCTGAATGTAGGTCTATCTAGAAAGTATCTTCAGGATTCTTCAGAGCAAGGAAGTGGTTTGGTGCAGGTTCTCTCCTTTGTGCAATTACAAAAAGCTCCAACTCATTATATATAAAAATATATACTCATATACATCAATACATAGTAACTTTTGTCCCGGACACCTCCCTTCCTCCCTCCCCCTGGAACACGAATACATTCCAAGTGTCTTTAATAGCTATGTTAACGTTATTGATAAATTATTGATACGTGAAAGGAAGTCTAACTAGGGGCAGCTAATCATGCACAGAAACAGTCTATTGGTAATGCAAAATGACTGTTGGTGAAATGCAGACTAAATTAACTCATATTAAAAACAACTGTAGGATAGTAATGTAATTACGTTACTGTCATTGCATTTAATTAGAGATCTGAAGTTTTACAGAGAAAGGTCTTACCATTTCGTAAAAAGCAAAACCTGTTCCCTGCAAACAAAGATCTTAGCTGAAACATTAACAGAATTAAAAATAAAGATGTAGCTTCATATAATTCTTAAACTGATCTTACAGAGGTGATCTTTTCTCCCACAACTAACCATGCCTTTCTGCCTCCACTTTTGAAACAGATCTAATGATTATATGACAGTAGGATACATAGCATCAGCTTGTGTGGACACACAAAAATGTCTGAACCAAGTCATTGCAAACCATGTAGTTGCTAGAAGTGACCCCAGGGGTACGGTAGGATGCATGGTTGGGAGTGGAAGAGGAACAAGACCACCTCTTCAGACAACTGCCTGCATCAGAACAGTTCCAATGTACTGTGAAACTGCATCCCAATCTTAATTTATTTTCTGTCTCTGTGAGATGGGAATTCCATGTTTTCTTCAAGGTTTATTTCTAAAATGAGAAGGTAACCCTGTTTATTCAATAACTAAAACACGTTAACCCTGCTTTGAAGGCAGTGGTTTTCCAAGTAAGTGCAAATGATATTTAAACATTCTGTCTTTCAGATTTTCATTAGTACCTTTGAGGTTTGTGATTACAATTGTATAAGATACAGATGGCACTATTTTTCTTCCCAGATTAATTTTAAAAGCTGTTTGGGGTAGACTATTACTCAGAATAAATTTGGAAGTCTTGATAAAAATTTATAATATTATACAGAAGTGTAGTGCATAATACAAGACAATAAATTACATTAGTTATGAAAACTGGTAATGTAATAAAATGGTGTTTTCTATATGTCAAGAGAAAGACAAGAAACACATAGTGAATTGTGAAGGCTGAGCGTTGCCACTTGAGGTTTTAAACAGTGTACTCCCTGAAAATATCAAGTTGAGGTGATTCATGGATGTTAGACAATCTTCCTCCTTTTTGCAGTAGCACGAATAGAGTCATGCAGGTCAGGAGGAAAAAGAATAAAGAATATCTCCAAATAAATTGAAAGTAGGCAGCTGGCATAGAACAGGCAAAGGCTGTGGTAGAAATGGAGAGCATCAATTAATAAAGGCACACCATGACGTGTATGCTGCTAGCTAGTTGAAATAAAAGTTAGGAAACAGGAAACAGTAGAAACTGGTTAAAGCAAAGAAGGATAAGGCTACTTTTCTAACCACTGATAAAAATAAATGTAAAGAAAATGTAGTCAATATAAAGTGTTGCTAAATAAAATTAGAAAATCAGAAAAACAGTTAAAAGCTAGGTTCAGAGCTCATGTGAAAGTGCACTAGCAGTTAACATCTAACATTCCTACCTAGTATGAGGGAACTAATACTAACCAACTGGCCAGAACACAGTATCTCAGCAAATATGTATAGGATTAACACAGTGGTGTCATCATCCTGGTTGATTTTGGTGTGTACTTGCAAAAGTAATGCTGTGTAGTCTGAGGACGTAGCTTTTGAGTAGAATCATTTTGTTTTAATATAAATAAATACTGCCATTTCTAATTTTGTTGTAATTGTTCCAGAAATTAACTGTTACTGATGTAGAGAGTCATTGTCAAAGTAGGGGGAAAAAAAGCTATCCTCAATGTTTTCTGATGTAATTCTTGATAACTGAATGGACACAAGCCTATGGAATGTGTAGTAAGAACAGCAGCGATAGGTCCAGAGTCAGGAAAGAATGCTAAATTAATAAGTCTTTGTCTAGAAAAAGGAAGGTTTTGAATATGATCTTGTTGACTCTGCACTTTGGAGTATATCAAAATGGACAGGGTCTTCGGATCAGAATTCCTAATTCCATCACTACTACTATTTCATTAGCTGTGACAGTTTGACAGACTGATAAAGGCACTGAAAATTACTAGATCTTCATTAACATCTGAAGAGGCTGTAGTATTCATGGGAATTTTTTACTGTGAGTGATTAGTGATGCATCGGTTGAGTCTTAATCCACCCCTAAAAATGGAGGATTCTCTAGTCTTACTTAAGAACAGTGCTGTGAGGCTTATGATTTGTTAGTCTTGTGCAATATTAACTAATAGAAACTGCTAATGCAATGTAATGCCTGTGGAAACTCATCTAGGACAAGCTTTTAATGTAAAGTATTAAACCCTATAATGAGAGAATGAAAGACTGTTTCTCTGTAATATACTATACTATCAAAAATGCTGTTCATTACAGTCCTACTTCATAAACATTTTTGCTAGGATGTTTTGCAGAGACATAGAAGTGCACTACATTGATTTCCACTGCTATGCTGACTAATATCATATAGTTTAGTATGTCTTCTAAGCTTAAGACAATGTATTACTCCTTCTGAAAATGTACCATATTCTTGGGAGGAACTGATGCTCTGAGTCTTGTAATGCAATTATCTTGAGACAAGAAGATCCTGTGGTAAGATTATCCCCTAAAAAGATTATCTTCTGACACAGTCATCCTCTGACAAGATTATCGGTAGAGATGATGTTGATAATTAGCTAGGGATGTGGAAGACTGATCTAGACAATATGAGTGCAGACTAGACTGAGCACTTAGTTGAACCTCAACTCTGTATTAAAGTATGGAGTATGTTAAATTTTTGGTATCCATATGAACCTTCAGACTGACTTTCAGGTGCAGGTTGGTGGGGAAAAAAGCATGAGCAATTTTTTTTGCAAATCTTAGAACTGGACATTTCTACTTTAGTCAGTCACTCTAGCATTCATTGTAGGATCTATTTAAAGAAGTTTCTCTACTTTCACTGAAATAGATTAAAAACTATTGTATTCTTTTCATTGCAAGTGTGGATATTGCTTAGCTTGAAATACATAGTACGCACATGGAACCTGAAATAATGGATTGATTATTTTTGTTTGATAATTGCTATTCATGAGAGACTTTTTCTAGTTGCAAAACCAATGTCATGCTTGGTGTTTCCTCCTAGAGGGGGAAAAGATCGATGATGTCAACTTCCCTTTGTACGTTTGGTTACCAAATGCATTGATTCTTGATACTACATGAAGGATACTAACATGAGGATCCTAATATGGCATCCTCATACAGTGAGTAAAGAGAAAAGGATTTTACTGTTTCCAAGGAAGAAAATATGAAAACATACTGGTTTATTGTCAGTTCTTGAAGCCCGTGCAAGGTTGAAGTAAATAATGTTATTGCTGCCAAGAAGCTGTAAGCTTTAGATGAAAGTTAATGTGTTGGAGAGTGTCGAAGTATGAAATGATGAAGGGGACACAGGTCTGGAGGTTTTAGCTGTGCTGATGAGTTGAAGAATAAGAAGTTACAAAGCCAAACTTTGAGCTGATCTTAAATACTCACAGGCAACAGTTGTGTAAAATGCCATGGTTTTTTCATGAGAATTAAATGCCTTTTCTGGTTTTTTTGGATTAACCTAAATGTGGATATTGCACTTGGAGGTAAAGGGCTGAAAAATTGAATACGGTTTTGATTCTATCTGTCAAAGTCACCTGAAATCAGCAGTTAGTCCCTCAAGTTTGTAATCTGTTGCTTGTACTATGCACATCGAAAACTCCTTACTTCTTTAGGGAAGGAATCTTCCACTCATATTGGCAATCTTCAGAGTGCCAAATCATCAGAAAATTAAGAAATCAGTCTTTGACTTTAAGAGTTAAAAAGGATGTTGGAATGTGTGGGGAGTGGGAGAGTTTGTTTTTACCCTTTCTTTCTATATCAAACTATAAACACAGCTCATCTTGGTCGGCTAGCTTTCGAATAGCCAAGAGAAAGGCTTAGAGATGCCCTTGAGCAATGGCATATCCACTGCCTGCTAAATCACAGAGCCATCATATACGTGAAAAATTTTCTCTCACTCTGCAGTCTTCTCAAAAGAACTCTGGTTAAAAGAACAAAAAGCATGAAATAGTCTTGAAACAACTCCAGCGGGTAAGCCTGCTAGCTAGGATTGACCTACAGCTTTTGCACAGGGAAGAGCACAATGCTTTCAATAATTCTGTTTACAGTATTCTTAGTCTGCCATTCTTCATTTTTTATTACATTCCTCATTTAAATGAAAAAAATGATAAAAAATTAAATATTTTAAGCAATCTATAGACATTCAATATTTCTTGATCACTCAGCAGCCTTCTCTGAAAAAGACTCAGTAAAATCATCACAATAAGAATGTATTCCCCTTTTTTTCCAAGATGAGCTTATGTCTCTGCATTAATTTCTTTTCTTCTATTCCACAGATAATTAATAGAAGATACTGGGAAGTACTTAACTTTACTTCAACCTATTTGAAGTTTATTACCCCTGTGACTCATACATCACAACCACCAAAAATGGATAAATTGTAAAATCTACAATACTAAATCTTCACTTCAAGGACTACTACTCCCAAATCTCCTAGCAGTACATTTTTAGACTGCCCTTTCTAATAACTTAGTTTCCCACTGAGTAAAAAGCTTTTAGTATGTTGAAAATGGAGCAGTGTTATTCTTAGCTATTTGATTCTTAAACTTCCAGTTCTGCTATGGTTCAAGTCGCAGCTCCTTCATATACTCATTCAGCAAACCAGTTTTATGACATTAATATAAAACAGTTCTTTGTGACATGTAGTAATTTCATCAAATTGTCATTTGATTGATGTGATTAAAATATATTTGACTACATGTAAATTCCTATATATCTTAAACATTGAACAAGACATTTTGAAAATGGCACAGAATTCAGAAGGCTCGAACGCTTTGCCACTTCTTTAAGTTTAATAAGGTCTGGTAGTATTTTCCTGCATTGTAGGAATGCTTGTAATACCCACATGCAGTTTATTTGTTAGAGTTTGAAGACGAAATAACATGGCATTTTCCATGAGGTTTGAAAACTGTCAGAAGTTATTGACTAGGTAGAAATAAGACAGAATTTTAAAATTCAAAACGAAGAATGAAGATAATTTTGAATGAAGGAAAATTTGTTCACA
The DNA here is from genome assembly GCA_024606505.1 of Aquila spilogaster. Lineage (NCBI taxonomy): Eukaryota > Metazoa > Chordata > Aves > Accipitriformes > Accipitridae > Aquila > Aquila spilogaster. Next base: position 9,498,541 of record JANHGO010000075.1, read on the forward strand.
GCACAAGATGAGAAAAACATTGAATGTGAGAGACCAAAGAGAGCTTTAGCAGTGGCTAAGTGAAATTTAAATTGCAAAGTAGACAGAAGATTAACCTGTGTATAGCACACTTTTCATCAGTTCATAGATTTTAAGGCCTGAAGAGATGACACTGATCATTAGCTCAATCTCAAATCAGTACTTCCTATATGACATATGCAAATTCCCTAGTTTGATGGGGAAAATGTATTTGTTAGAAAGCTGCCTAATCCTGATTTTCAAATGAAATGAATGCTTGGAAGTTCTAAGTAGATACTCAACAGAACATAGAGAATGTAGGTGAGATCTATGATAAGAAAAATCTAAGTGTACAACCCAATTTTTTTTAATGCTAATTTTAATGTTAGTACTTCGGTACTTTACATAGGCATGTAGCTAGTCCCTGCAAATATACATCATGTGAGCAAATGACCCAAATATATTGTGTATATTGAAATTTGATGGTATTTCTTACTCCATAATGCATTCACTCCAAACTACACTTACATACTCAATATATTGCTAAAAGTCTGTTTTAAGTAGTCACAGAAAGGCTCTTCAGCAACACCTTCACTTGCATTAGTTTAATTTAAAGGAAATTTGTGAAATGATAAGTAGAAGCATAATCAAATGATGGGGAAATGAAGAATCAGCAACTAATTCATCTGATATAATTCAAAAGCTTTTCTGAATATAGAATGTAATTGACAGTAACTTCTGGTCATCTTTGAGTTATGCAGTTTGTTTCTCGAGCAATTTTTGAGCAAATATAAGAAAATATACATACAGGATCCTAGTATAAAGTGAAACAAGCATTCAGAACTAATGACTGTTGTGGCTAGCTTACTATTAACAAAAAAACTTGTGAACAAATGTGGCATCACTATGAAATAAAAAAAAAAAAGTCTTTTAACAGTGCTTTCTCACTAACTTTTTGCATTTTCTATACAACATTTACATTTATGTCACTTTTATCCAAAGTGATTTATTAGAGGTAAAGAGTGAGATTAAAAACATACTATTGTAAAATATCCACAAGTTCCTTCTGGACTCTGTTACACTTATTCTAGAATTAGATATGCATTTACAGTCTTTGTCCTACACAGCTATGTCTCCCACTCCGTAAAATGGGAAATCCCTTAAGAAACTGTTTGTATTCGGAAGCTTAAAAACATCTCCTTTTTCATTGTGTGAAGATTCTTAAGGGAATTAAAAAGAAAAGGATAGTGGCAACAGAAGATATTGAAAAGAGCTCTAGTGTTCTGAATCACATTATATTATTGTAGACCATATTTTATAGTATATGCAGAATTCAGATTGAGAGGTCTTCCACTTAATCTCCCCCTGTTCTCAATAACGCAGAACTTACTAGAAATTATTTACAGGATGGTGGTTCCTTTGAGATTAAATTAGCCCCAGGTGTCTCTAAAGGAAAGACTTAGATAAATAAATAAAAGGGGAAGAATTCTGTGCAAAATTACTTCATCATTTGGCTGTAAGATTTTTACTTGGAAAATGAACTGTATTGTTCTTCCCCTCCTTTTGTTCCATTACAATTACCATTCCAATTCTGTTCTAACTCAAAACAGCTTGCCAGAAAAACAGCAAACAAGGCATGACTGTTGTCCCAAAGGAGCATAAGTTTGTGAAAACAGTTTATGTCAAGATTTTACTTCTATAAATGTTGAGCCCTACCTTGCTGCACTAGTACTTTTGAGTGATTTTATTCATGGATCAAAGTACTGCTCAACATGAACAAACGTCCAGGGACTGTTTATATAAAGATCAAAGATATTCATAAGCAGGGCAAACTTATAAAGTGTAATTGCACCAGGGTCCACAGTTTACTAAGGCCCAGGAGGCAGATTCTGAGGATCAGGAAAGGCAGCCTCAGCACTGATGGTCCTGCGTTGCATTGCTTGCACTAGCACCAACGCCAGCTATGCTATGCCATGACATGTAAACACAAGTGAAAGTAAGAATCTCAGCAGTATTCCTCTCCTTTGATGCCAGCCTGCTAAGTTGTTTACACATAATCCCAGTATTTCCAGTATGCAGATATTACATACTGAAAACAGAGTTCACATTCCCGGATTTTTTTTTAGGCATTCTGTTAATATATATGCAGCAGTTTCTTTATGCCAAAAGGGCTTTCCTCTGAATTTTCTGTGCGTTTTTCCTTTGCTGAATTATTGTCAGTCTTCCTCTGCTAGGGTTTATTTTTGACAAAGAAGAATTTCCCTTTGAGTTGGAAATGTGATATCCACTAAGAAGTAGTTCTCATTGCATGTTGCTGCAGGGAGAGAACTCATTTGGAACCTACTTGGAAGCATCTGATCCAAGCAGAGAGCAGTGTTGGAAAGAGTGAGAGCCTAAAGTTCCACTGGACTCTGGGAAAACCTCAGTCCTGGACTGTGAATATTAACACCAAGAATTCTGGAAGCAAGGCATACTGTTCAAACAGGAAGAATATTATGTGCACAGTCTTTTTAACAGAAATAACATGCAGGTAGTTTTGTCCCCAGGGTGGTTGTTTTATTTTTTTTTTCTTAAATTGGAATGTTTTCGTACAGGAAGCAATATATCAGAGGAAATAAAATCACTCTCTTCACCCCCACCTGATTTTTTTTTTGTTGTCAGTCATTCTCTAGCATTTTTTAAGCAGTTTTCCACTTTAAAAGTCATCTCCAGTAGACAGATAAACTGTCTAAAAAGAAATCACTTTTGTCAATCACCGAGTTTCCAAAAAATCTTCCTTGTGTGACACTGTTCTCATACTAGGAGTTGAAAATACAAATTTGGGTGGGAAAAGGGAAACTTGTGGTTTCAGGATTCTTCACACAGTGCTGAGTGTTTCAGCCACATGTGGAAGCAAGGTACAGGGTCAACAAGAAGATCATTGTACCTCTAGGCATTCCAAGGAAAAAATAGTTCCTATGTTTCCATTGACCTATGTTCTCAGAGCATTTCCTCTAGGATGAAATGGCAGCATGGTGATGAGACATTCAGAAGTTTTATAATTCAGTCTGGGACCCAGAGAAATGAGGAAGCATAAATAGAAACAAAAAAGGGTTAGCTCATTTTGTTGTTTTCCACATCAAACTGTTACTCCAAGTTAATTTATGGAGCTAAGAGGCAACAGAAGTGTTATTATTAAAAATAATAATTTTAAAAAACCAAACACGAAGAACCTGTGATTTATTATTCTCTGTGAACACAGGTATGACATTCTTTTGAAAAAAAGATATAAAACTATGAAACAATATAAATAACTTTCTGGAAATAGAATGTTTTGTAAATAAAGCATGGGGATATTTCATATCTTTACCATCCTTTATAAAAGAAGAAAAGTGTGTGTTTGAAAGCAGGTCATAAATTACAGGAAGTGACCAAAAATATCTTCTTATCCCAGAGAAAGCTTTAAGGCAAGTAATGGGAACATGTACAAATGTCTCAGTCACCTATTCTTGTAGTTCTAGCTGATCTTTAAACTAACTTGAATACGTTCAAGCTTGAATTCATAGTCTGAGAAACTGAAATCAATTTAACTTGAATTCATTTGATAGCTAATAAAGGAAGCCTGACTAGAGAAGGGTATGTACCACATGTAGAAGTTATATCTGTATTTGAAATCAGTTATTGCCATACACTGTACTTGCTAGCATAACAGAAGTAAAGACAAAAGAGCCTAAAGGTGACCTAAGGTTAACACCTTTATAGCATACATAGCTCAGCAGTGACAATAAACATAGTGTTGGTGTGAAGTAGATTTTACACCCTGCAAAATTTATTTGAAAATTCAAGCATGTTCCTATTCTGCTTGAAGATAAAACCAAGAAGAGTCTCTTTAAAGAGTTTAATTAGAAATACAATAAAAAGCACTCAGATAATCTAGAGTTAAGGTTAGTCTTAGGAAACACAGAAGACCCGGATTCAAGACTTTGCTATTCCCTATTTTGAGCAAGAATTTTCATCCTTGTCCATATCCTTATTCACTGTCCTAATACCCAGGCTATTAGGAAGTGGGGTTTTTTTCCTAACATTTCAATCTGTAATGGCATTTTTTGGCTCAAGTAAGTTAAAATGTAGGGGAAAAAGCAAGGCAGATACCATCCCCCAACTTTATCTGAGAATATTCCCAGCTAATTCTACCATGACAGTCAAGTTGTAACTTTAACAGTCCCCCTTACCATTACAAAATAGGAACATAGCACAGATTTGAAGTCTTCTTAAATGCTCTGTAGCTGTAGGCCTCATTTGGTAAAAAGAAAAAAGAACATAATAGAAATCAAAGCAGTATTAACGAAGCACTTCCTTTCCTCCCCCAGCTGTGATGGAGGAGTCAATTAAAAATAGGTGTTATAGAAGATTGTGGCCTAGTCAGAACAGCAATGGTGGGTGGTTATGGGTCATAACTTTGCAGTATTGAACCTGTGACAAAAGAATGTTAAGTAGAAAAAGTACTTACGGAGGCATTAGAAGAGAATCTAAGGAAACAGTGAGGGATAGACAGGGACAGTATGCTATGCCATGCTAGACTATACTATTTAACTCTCTTTGTGGCAGAAGGAGATGGGTACGAGTTTCCTGGTTTTCTGTCTTCAGTGTAATATGAAGTGATGGTCCTGGAGGCAAAAAAACGAAGAACTAATGAACTCCAGAATAGGGAGAAGCCTAAAGCTGAGTATGAGCTTTTAGGGAGTGAGTTTGAGTTTTCTGTTAGCCTGAGAGCAGTGAGCCTTTTTGTCAGACAGAAGAGGTCATGGGTGAGAAATTCTCAGCTGGATCAGACCTGATTATAAGGGGTATGATGGAAACGGAAATTCTTCTGACATACACAACATAGCCTTTTCTTAAAGACAAACCAGACTCACAAAGCAACAGCCAACAAAAGCCTCATTTGTGTGGACTTTTTATTACTATGTCTATCTTTCAGTCCTCTCTGTGTACAAAGGGAGTACAGCAGCTCCTTACCACAAGTTGTGAATGAAGCACAGTAGTTATATCTTCCTAAATGTGACTTTTTGTAATATTACTTTTTTAAACTGAAGATGTATGTATTGAATTAGTGGAATATAGGTATTCATATTCTGTGTTGCTATTCTTTCAACAGTCTCACTGCAGGTGAAATTTACTTCTGTGTTTTCACTATAAAGTATAATTACATTCTGTGCTCAGCTCTGGCTGAGTTTAAGAACAAACATGATTTGTTTGTAATCACAGATGCTTCTGAGATTGAATAGTGAATCAGCCCTTGAATTTTCAGGAATGTTTGAAGTGTGTATTTGTGTGTTACTGACAAAAAATGTAGGAACAAAGAAACTCCAAAATTAAGCCTAGTCCCTCCTACCAACAATAATCATATACTTTAAATGTACAATTAGCAAAAGAGTTGAAGATCCTGTATCTTTTTTTTACCTCTTCTGCTCCAGATTGGCATCCAGAACTATGTTTGATATACGAAGTCCCTCGTCTATGCTGATAGTGTTTAGATTTGAATCAGTAATCAAGCACATTAAATCAGTCCCTTAAGCTTCATGATCCCCTTTAAAAACAACTTCAGTATGTACCTGTCCATATTCCTTGATTTCTTAGTAGTAGTATGGGATGAAATGGTGCTGAGGATTCCTCCTCATACAGCATGGGAGAGACAATTCTTTTTATTGGTTTAGTTCTTAATGATATTTGAAATTCTGATGGAAAAAGGCTTCATATTTAAACTAAAATAGTGTATGATAAGTTAGAAAATCAAGTATTCACATTATAACTCTGACCTACATGTCATGTGGAAAGAAGAGGTTAGCTAGATGAAGCAGGGGGACAACTGCATATGAATGGGGGCCTCTTTCTTTCATGAGGATTCACATGCCTCTTGTGAACATCTCATGTTGTAAATTGGAAATGTAGTAGCTGGATTTAGACACTTTGGAGAAATTTTTGGTGGGAAAAAAGCCTGTGGAAGGAGAAAACTTTCATTTAAAGGAAAAGAAAGATTATTGGTTTTGAGGAGAAGATCATTATTATAATCCATCTATTAGAGATATAATCAGAAAAGGTATTTTATTGGTTGCATATATAATGCTTATTGGAATCTGTCCTAGATATAATTCTAGCATTAAGAAACCTACTGATAGGTAGAAAATAACTTTTTATGAAGGTGAAGAGGGAAAAAAAGGCAAGAATATTCTTTCATACATTTCAGACTTCCTTTTGGAGATATGTCCCAGAAATACAAAGTAAGCTGTTATGGCCTGAGCTATGAACCTCACATTTGGATTTGGATCCAAATCTGCATTTTTCAAAGTAGAGGGAGAACTATCTGAACTGAACTTTTACTTGTGAATAATGCCCAGCAAATGCTGAAGTAAAGCAGGGAGGGAAAGAAAAGGATTTTGCCTTTTCTGGGAAGGAAGGAAGGAAGGAAGGAAGAAAGAAAGTATATGAAGCACTTTCTTTCTGTATTAATGACTCAAGTCAAAAATTACTGAGGTAGTGACACATCTTTTTTACCTTATTCTATACTTAGTGTATTATGTTTTACTACTATTACTTTCAAAGGTGCTATGTTGGCTTAACAAAAACTGCTACAAACTGGCAACCCAAAACAAGTGTAAATCTTCTTAAGAAATAAAGGTTTTATAAGGAAGAATCATGAGAGATATATGATAGTGAATGGCATTTCTGAGGGCAAGAAGACTATGACTTTAATATTAATTGAATGCATTTCTTTTCATTTTTTACTTAGCCTTTCAATTAAGATTCAGATTTTGTTGAAAACCTAATGATCTGAGGTGACTGCTACTTTAAAAGTATGCATGGTTCAACTATTAACTTTAGGAAATTTTGGCAGACACATTGAAAAATTTAATGTAAAAAAATGCAGGATCGCTTTATTACTTGGGAGAAAAAATATTATAGTTTCCCTTGGCAGAATTCAAAGCTATCTATCTCAGGGTCCAGTTTCATGGTCTGCTTAAGCTGATCTGGCTGGAGGGCTGTTACTGAAAAGAGCAATCCTGATCTCCTGGCCACTTGGCCTCCCCCCTCTCCTGTGTTTCCCATAGCCTGGGTGAAAACTAACCCATTGTGGCGGTAGGGAGGAATTCTCAAGCAACAGCCCTGCACAGTAATTAGGGCTGAGGTACTGGTGACAGTGGAAGTGATGAGAAAGCCTTCATCCTCAACATTCCACAGATATAAGAACTCCCTGTTGGAACAAGAGTAACTTGCACAAATATGTTGTAAAAGAAGCTGTGTGTACAGTATTGAAGGACAGATTATTAGTGTCCTCTGTACAGTACAAAATTAGACCTTTACTCAGCTGATCTGTTTCCTTTCAGTAAATTATTCAAAAGTTTCCATGTGTGGAAGTATCTATTCCTGCTAAAGGGCAGCGGGAGATGTTTCCATCCTGCTTTGATCATAATCTTCACAGCTGCGATCTGAATCTCCTGGCTTTCTGTCTTTCTGCAGTCATTTATGCTCATGCAAACTGAGTTTAAGTCGTTATGAAATCAGTATGACAGTGCTTTGTATATCAGTGCTTCATATTGTTCTTGGGGTACCAGCCCCCTAAGCTGGAAGACAGGGGTGGGGAGCAGAATGAAGCCTCCATAATCCAAGGAGAAATGGTTAGCGACCTGCTACACCAATTAGACACATACAAGTCTATGGGGCCGGATGGGATCCACCCAAGGATACTGAGAGAGCAGGTGGAAGTGCTCGCCAAGCCACTTTCAATCATTTGTCAGCAGCCCTGGCTAACTGGGGAGATCCCAGTTGGCTGGAGGTTAGCAAATGTGATGCCTGTCTACAAGAAGGGCTGGAAGCAGGATCTGGGGAGCTACAGGCCTGTCAGTCTGACCTCTGTGCTGGGGAAGGTTATGGAGCAGATCATCGTGAGTGCCATCACGCAGCACGTAAAGGACAACCAGGTGATCAGGCCCAGTCAGCATGGGTTTATGAAAGGCAGGTCCTGCTTGTCTAACCCGATCTTCTTCTATGACAAGGTGACCCGCTTAGCGGATGAGGGAAAGACTGTGGATGTTGTCTACCTAGACTTTAGAAAAGCCTTTGACACTGTTTCCTACAGCATTCTCCTGGAGAAACTGGTTGCTCATGGCTTGGACAGGTGTACTCTTTGCTGGGTAAAAAAACTGGCCTCATGGCTGGGCCGAAAGAGTGGTGGTGAATGGAGTTAAATCCAGTTGGTGGCCGGTCACAAGTGGTGTTCCCTAGGGCTCAGTATGGGGGCCAATTCTGTTTAATATCTTTATCAATGATCTGGACAAGGGGATTGACTATACCCTCAGTAAGTTTGCAGGCAACACCAAGTTGGGCGGGAGTGTTGATCTGCTTGAGGGTAGGAAGGGTCTACAGAGGGATCTGGACAGGCTGGATCGACGGGCCAAGGCCAGTTGTATATATCAACAAAGCTCAGTGCTGGGTCCTGCACTTGGGTCACAACAACCCAATGCAGCGCTACAGGCTTGGGGAAGAGTGGCTGGAAAGCTGGCCGGCAGAAAAGGACATGGGGGTGCTGGTTGACAGCCGGCTAAATATGAGCCAGCAGTGTGCTCAAGTGGCCAAGAAGGCCAATAGCATCCTGGCTTGTATCAGAAATAATGTGGCCGGCAGGAGCAGGGAAGTGATTATCCCCCTGTACTCGGCACTGGTGAGGCCACACCTCGAGTAACTGTGTTCAGTTTTGGGCCCCTCACTACAAGACAGACACTGAGGTGCTGGAGCACATCCAAAGAAGAGCAACGAAGCTGGTGAAGGGTCTAGAGCACAGGTCTTATGAGGATCGGCTGAGGGAACTGGGGCTGTTTAGCCTGG
>JANHGO010000075.1:9515041-9544901 GCA_024606505.1 Aquila spilogaster
CAGTAAGACACTTCAGAATTCACAGTAATAGGGCATGAATATGTGATACAGTTCATACACATTTCATGAACCTCCACGTTACTTTTTTTTTATCAAGACTCTGCAATTAGTTATGCCATTTTCAGGTCACTTAATTCTTACACACTGTTTAATAGTCTGTTAGATTACAATACTCTCAAATAATGAATTAACCCTTCCTATGCCATGCTTTGCTGAGATACTTGTTCTCCAATAAAGATGCGTTTCTGAAAGGTTCCCTCATGGACTGAGAAGCAGCAACCTACAATACTCCTTCCTTGAATATTGTTTCTTAGAAAAAGAGGACATCCTCAACTATTATACCAACTTTGAATAACAAGTAACCACACAAAACAACATCCTTATCCCCAGGATGTGCTGCAATCATGCTGAAAATTTAACCATGCTTATTGATTGATCTTCCTCTGAAGATATGTCGTCATAGATGGAATATGCCATGTTCTCTATCTATGCTCAACAGATGACCCTTTACTATGAATAACAAGATAGATTGCAATATCATGTCTTCTGTCGCTATTTTAGTGATCCCACAGCAGCATTTTCAACAGTTGTTCAAGCATTTTTTTGCTCTGGAGAAAGTTCCATGGTAACTTCATGTCTTTCTAACCAGTCTGGGACCAAACGAAACCTGACCTAGTCAGCTGTTCTCCATGCAAGGAAGACTTCTCTGTTGTCCATGGCACAGTTCTGTTACACAGTTTTAGTGTGCCTTGTTTAAGTAAAGGAAATATTTTTAGGAAGGAAATATATATTTTATATATAAAGGAAATATATATATATTTAATATATACTGCAAAACTGTCAGAACAGATGGAGTTGTATGTTGTGAAGCCCAGGTTGTATTACTGCACAGAGAGATTAAGATAATTCTATACAATATTAAGACTTCTAATTTATGTAATAAATCTTGTAGGATTACAGTCTTTATATTCAGACTTGGCACAAATTTCAGACAAACTCTTGTATGTGGATTTATTTTAAATACTTAAGCTTGTATCAGCTTGTAAACATCTACTCTTTAGTAGTTCTAGAAAGTGCATATTTCTCATTTAGGCAAAATAAATACACAAATGTTTTGATCACTGAAAAACAGGATGATGCATTATAAATAATGGATATTCAGACATTCTTATAAGGCCTCATTTAGATTACAGAATGATAAAATCATAGAATAGCCTGGGTTGAAAAGGACCTCAAAGATCACCTAATTTCAAACCCCCTGCCATGGGTAGGGTTGTCAACCCCTAGACCAGGCTGCCCAGAGCCACATCCAGTCTTGCCTTGAATGCCGCCAGGGATGGGGCATCCACAATCTCTTTGGGCAACCTGTTCCAGTGAGTCACCACCCTCCGAGTGAAAAACTTCCTCCTAATATCTAACCTAAATCTCCCCTGTCTTAGTTTAAAAACATTCCTCCTTGTCCTGTCACTAGCAATCCATGTAAACAGTTGTTCCCCCCTCCTGTTTATGCGCTCCCTTCAAGTACTGGAAGGCCACACCATACTAGCAAGTGGACCTTGACTGCACTTCCTGTGCAACTACCAAAGCACAATGGCTGTAGGAACCAATTTCTATTAAGTTGAGGAATTGCCACAAGTGATTACTGGGTTGTTATACTGAGGAAAATCTGAAAAAAAAAACCCTCCATGATCTTGACATAGTACAAAAATGACATGTTTCTGAATGATGAAGACTTTGAGGGAAAATTTCTAGAGTTACTCTTTCATAGATGTATGCTTGTTAATCATATCCAGTACTGTGTATTATACTGTAAAAATTCTGACAGCTTCCTGCTGAAGGGACTGTCCTTAACATTGAGAAGACATGGCTGTGTAACACTGGGACAGGGCATTCCTACCTCTTCAGTTCCTATTAAAAGAGACAGGTGCAAGTAAAACATCTCCAGGATTTCCCAGTACAGAGCCATGAATACCTCTCAATTCACTTATCGAGGTTCCAAGTTATAAACTGTATCCTTGATAGGAGTGCACTTTTGTAGTGTGCATCTTAAGATTGTTTGTCTATGCATTGCATCAAATCAATTATCTTAGAGTTGTGCTGACTTTATTTGGAGCGATTTCTGACTTGTAAGGGGCTACTGGAGAAAAATTATCTTTTTTTCTGTGTAATTGTACTACAGGTTTCTGAACAAAAGAGCTTGAATCTGAGTTAAACAGGAAGTACTGCTAGCAGAACTCTTCCCCAGGGGGACTCCTCGCTTTAGAAGCCATTTCCCAGCTCACTGTCTTGGAGTCTGAATTTCTTGACCTTAAGGATAAACTGTAATGGGCTTCTGTATTCCCTGGATAGAACTGTCAAGCTTTAGTGCTTCGAGAATTCAGTTAAATTGAAAAGCTGAATAAGTGACCAGAATTTTATAAGTGTTGACTCTTTTCAACCCCAGTATCTTCAAAATAATTCATCAAGGAAATGTTCAGCGTATCAAAGAGTCTTTGAGATTGCCAATATACAGTCTCCACCAGCCCTAGTTACATCACTGAAAACTTTAGTCTATTAAGTGAAATGGCTCTTAGTAGGGTCTTGCTAGCACTTGTAGGATTTATCTCATGAGGATGAGTTTGCAGAATTATTTCATTTGCTTTTGTCCTGTAATTGCTGATAAAGAGTTGCTGTAGTTGCTTAGAATGTGTTTTTTGGTTTTCCGCTTTCAATAAATGAGAGTTCTTGCTGTAATTTTTATATTAAATATTCTGCTAGAAGTGTCAGTTATTCTGATAAGAAATTACCTCTTCTGTTTTCTCTTTTTAATATTGAGAGTTCATGTACCATCTTATAAGAAGCACATTCAGTGAGGGGTAGGAAAAATACCTCAATCTAAATAACCATACTGCTGAAAGTGAATGAGTACTCCAGGGGAAAAAATGTAGGGTGGGGAAGAACTGCATCATACAATTCAACTGAAAATAATTCTTGTATAGAAACAGGAGAATAGTAGACGATTTCCTTCCACATCCGCACTGAGCGAGTATATTTTTGTAGTTCATCATTTTTCTTTGGCTGGTGTGTTCAGCTACTGCTCATCTCCCTCAGGGATTTTTCTTAGTAATGGAGGAGACTTCACTTGAAAATGGGGTAGCCTGAAATTTGACAAGTTAGAAAAATACTTACTTTATCTGAATGAAAAAGTGAAATATTAAAAAAAAGAAACGAAATGTATCACATCAGTTTCAAAATGTTACTATGCCATTTTTGGTAAACGGTAATAATGACATATAATTAGTTAATTAGAGGTATTTATTATTTTCATTTGGGAAAATGTATCATAAATAGTCTGTGAATATATTTGTACTCATAGATACTAAAAGGAGATAAATGATGTTCTTTCAGTTCATGATCATATATAATGTTAGAGAAAGCAATGCCACAATGATGCACTACAACTAGGAAGTGGGAAATCTGGCTTTACAAGAAGCTAGACATGTACCTGTTAGCCTGCAGACTGATGGTCCTAGAGTCCTGTAAGTCAAAAATCATGCATAATTATTTATAAGCTTTAAGTTGAGATACAAAAGCAGTCTTCAACCAACTACACTGTGACTCTGTAGCACTTTCACAGAAAGTCTGTGTATAAAAAATCATTCACTTATTTCAGCCATGTAGCGAGCATGAAGTCATTTTCAAGTGTTAACTCCTGAGTTCCCCCAGCAATGACAATGTTACTAGAGTTAGTAAATAGTTTCTATGGTAGTGTGCTTTCCTGTTATCTACCTCTTCTCCTTCGTTTCATCTTCCTGTTGTCTATTATTTACTGTTAGTCTTTCATTTTCTGTGACTGGCCTGCATCCTGGCTCTCACTGAAACTCTTATTTTGCAAAAGTGTAAATTCATTCACTTTAAAGTAAAAGTGGAATGCTGAAAACTACTATGTTCCAAATGACAACCAAGTAGGAACATGTTCCAAAATACTATAGGTTCACACACTGGAAGTGAGATGGAAGTGCATTGTGCAATACATAGCGCAGAGATTGGGCTTGACAGTGAAGAATGATAGCATCTGGCTTCTGAACTGCAGCACCATGCACAAAATTGACATTGTTTCCAAATCAAAACTTTGTATGTGAGGAGAAAGTATCGGATGTTTGGGTTTTTTAATCTTCACTGAGTAACAACAGCTCTACCTTGGCAGCACTGAGAGTTGGTAATGTGTGACAAATGGTTTCACAGGGACTAGCTAAGTCAGAAAATGAGGAGGAAGGCAGAGCGAGCACCTGACTTTTCATAGCATTCTTTTATTTCAGTCCTTCCCAGGAGCATACGCAACCCCAGTGTTTATTCGGGGGGATGAACATACCCCATCGTGTCGCATCATGTTTCCATATCTCATGGCTGTGGGTAGGGAGAGCCATGCACTGTCTGGGGGCCTGTATCTGCCACAAATAGTCAGGAAAACAGAGGGCTTGCACCACTGGGCTGGTTACGTGTGGAGTTCTTATCACAGCAAGGGGAGTGGGAATTGAAATTGAAGCGTTGGGCTGACACTCTACTGAATCCATGCTGTGACTTCAGCCCATCTGCAGGGAGCAACAGGGACAGGAGCTGACCTGGAATAGCAAGCACAGGTTAACCTTACTACAAGTAGCTTATTTGTGGTCAATCATGACTTTCGCTATTCCACATTTCTAACAATTTGCTCAAGACAGATGTTTCAGTCTGTGATCATAATTTGTGAGTGTCCCCACTGTGATCTTTCCCAGAGAAGATGAAGAACCAAATAGTGTCTTCTACCACTGGAGGCTGATATCTAGTCAGAGCTGTGGCACTTCGTTAGTGTAATCATTTCAGAAGGTTGTTCTTCTCCCTGCTGTCCACCATCTCTTGGTAAATGCATTAATCGTTTTTCTGAGCTGCCTTACCATCTTCATGAGCTGAAATTCATTTAGAGAAAAACAGTAAATCTGTTATCCAGAATGTCCCTGTTTATGAACACAAACATTTGATATAGAACAAGAACTTAGAGGATAGATGGCTAAAACTTCAAATCTAACAGACCCTAAATTAAAGTCATTGTGTTCTATAGTCACGAGATGCTTGTGTGTAAAAACAGTCTTGCAAGGTGAAGAGACTGAAAAAGCAAATTGCTGATGCCTCAGTATTTCACTGGTTTCTTTCTCAGCACTTTTGGTTCCACCCTATTTTCAAATATATAGCATTTACACTTTCTTGCAAATAGCCTTTTTTTTTATTATTTTGAAACAAACAAAAAAAAAAGGGGCTGGGAGGGCTGTAGTAAGAATAATTTTTATGTATTCCATATTTCTCTTTATTTTTTCCCCAACAGTCTGTCTCTCTCTATTGTGGCTGTAAAGTAACCCACACATTTTCCAACTGTATTTCCACTCTCCATAATACTATTTTTGGACCAACATATTGTAGTATTAAGAAGCAAGGAAACATCTTCTAAGAATTCATTTTATTTTCACCTTTTGATGTTCCCAACTGCCTTTTTTTCTAAAATCTGATGGGTTGCAAGACAAGATTTTAAGTATTTACAACCACCTCCAATAAACCGCTTCATGGATATTTATGAGATGCTGTTTTAGCAGACTGTATTATAATATTAATCAAAATCAAGGCTGCTGCTTGGAAACACTCCAGGATTTAGATCTTTACTGAAATCTTTCCAGGTATCTTCATTTTCCCTACTCCTTTTGCTTTTTGTTGTTTCTAATTTCCAGTTAAGTTGTTTATCAGATGATATTTGAATATATCTGAATACAGTTTTGACAGGAAGTCAGACTCCTAAAATTAATCCTTATTTTAATGTTTATTCAACACCTGTACTTGTTTTTCCTTTATATTTAAAGGAAAGTAATGTTAACAGGAAAGGATACAAGGTACCTCACTGTGCGAGTAAAATTGTATTGTACAAGTTTATTACTTACAACTTAAAATGTCATGGCATGTTCTGAAGGCTTGTCTATGAAGCCCTCATGTAATTTTCATGTCCATCACTTAGAGGTCTAATTCAAGAATCATTGCCAAATTGCTGGAGACAGGTTTAAACCAATACTTGATTCCCTGCATTTGTTGTAATTTGGCACAAAATAATTGTTGCACATGAGAGCTCCATAATACAATATCTTTGTGGATTTTTGTTTTATGAAAGACCAATGACATATGAAATACACAAAACTGAATCAAAAGAAAGCAAATTCTAAAAATAAAAGATAATTATGAAATACATTCCTTTCAAAATATTTCACATAGAAGAAACTGAGATATTACCTGTAGCATGTCACTTGAAATCTAAATTTTTTTATTGCTTTTCTCATTATGCCTCTGGTACAGTCATTGTGTTATGTGAAACAATAGTTGGACATAGAGATTACTGAATATTAGTGGTTTCATTTTGAATTAAAACATCTCTTATGTTTTATTGTTATATTGCATTACTAGTGAGCTTTTCTATAACAAAGATGCTTTGCTACTCAAGTGTGAAGTTTACCAGATTTGTGTGGATGAGTGTAAATTCATAAAATACTGAGATTAAACCTCTGTGCATCATGTTAGAACCATCTGCTTGCTCCATCCAATAAGCTGTAACAGCTGATCTATCTGATCACTTCCTCTATTCTTGCCACAATGTTTTCTTAGAATCTAATACTGTAACATTTGGTCAATACCTTTAGGGAATATCATGGCAAATGTATCTGAGGGCAGATGACAGTGTGAGAAATTATAAATGTTGATGTTCAGACAGTCTTACAAGAGTGTTTGAAGTTGTTATAGTCTTCATCTCTTACAAACTTTCATTTAGTTCTTCCATATTGAATTTAACTCTAAGGGCTCAATTCTCCACTCAGCTTCACTGTTTTGATGCCAATGTAATTCCATTGGCTGACTTTCATAGAAATACAAGTTTTAGACTCATGTCATCGAGCCTGAAGTCATACAGACAATATCTAATCTGCTGTTAACACCATTTGATAGCCATTCTGAGCAGCAGTGTCACTTGAGAAAATTATTTAATGGGCCATCAGTCCTTCCTGCAGCACCATCCACAAGCTTTGAGCTATAACAGATGAGCAAGTAGCTAAAAGTCAGATATGAGGAAAGAGGAGGTCTCCTGAAGACCAAATGGAGACTGATGGAAAGCTCTGTAGGAAAAAGAACAAACAAAAAAATACCATGTCTTTTCTTATAAAAATCTCAGTCTTTTTATTGTTGTTGAAAGCAGATTTTCAGTAGCGCTATGAAATCAAGTCTGACTGAAGCTTGGTGTTGAGGAAGAGGTTATAGAGTCCATGTTTAAGAGTCTGTAGAAGCAAGCAGAGTATGTTTGGAGGCAAGAAGGAGGAATGTGCAAGGACAGATACTTTATATCAGCCTCAGTTCCCAGGAATGTGAACTTTTCTCTACTAAAACAATGTGGAGACATCTAGCATAGAGTGTGTGGTAAGTGATGCACCGTTTTGTGCTCTAGATCATCTGTACTAGAATGACATGCTCTTTAGAGATGTGAGCAAGAAAATCATGGTTTTCACTGAGCAGAAAATATCTGTACAGGTTTGTTTTGTCTGGTCAGACTCCTCTCTACATAAAATGCTTCACCTCTGTGTTACTGAAGTGACAGATTCTTGTGCAGGTACTCTGCAGTAGGCTGAATTTCATCCTCATAGATTGTGTGAATAATTAAACTTAATTTGCCTGTGCCTGCATTTCCAGCACTACAAGTTTGCGGAGAGAGTGCAAACATATTATTGTCAGGAAGACTGTGTGTGGAGATCTGCTCTGATTGGCTGAGAATGCATCAGCCTTGAGGTATTCTCTGCAATATTTTTAGCAGAGAAAGGGAAGTATGCATTAAATCAGTCAAATTAACAGGACAAAATGACAAATACATGAGAAATGTCCATTCATTCTGCAGATGCAGTTCTTGCCACATCAAAGGGAGGTAGTAAAGTGGGCCATTCTACCCATTATTGGGTTGCGACACTTCTGTTATGTTGAGACTGTTTTGCTTTTCTTCTATGCTCAACTGCTGTGGTTCAGTTCCAGTGGTATACTGTTCTATCTGATGTGCTGTTGGGAGCCAGCTGAGAAAAGGCTGTATGCCTGAATTAAAACAGCAGTCAGTAAAATCGATTGTATTTTATACATATAAGTAATACTGATTTGTAATTGTGGAATTTATTTCATCCACTGTATCAAAAGTGTTTTGAAAACAGTTAACACAGCTTCTACTGCTTTGTGAAGCAACTACACAGTGTAGGTATTTCTTGCTTTAGTATGATATTGGCTCTTGAAAAGTGTTCCTCAGGTACAGTTAAAATGACAACCCGGCAGTCATTGCCCAAGAAGTACATGACCTGTTTTTGCGTTTCCCAGATACCAAGATGAGGCAAAACTGGGTGAACTAATCCTAGCTTTACTTTAAAGCTCTGTGTAAACTGGGTAAGAAATCCTGAGCCTGAGCTAAATATTCAAACTGCTTTCCTTACTTGTAAGTGCAAACGAGATGACTCCTGAAATGGAATCAGATACTATCCAGACTGATATCTCTTAGTGATAGAATGAGTGCTACTGCAATTTATGTCCCCTGTGGACCTGTCTGTAGGCTGTAGCCTGGACTTCACAAAAAAAAGCTAGATTTTTTTTTAAGACATTGCCATCTCAGGCTGCCTCTCAATGATCACAGCATGAAACAGTCTAAAAGCAAAATCCTAGTACAGTACAGTTTAGACAACAGGGGATTGGTTCTTAACCTCCTCCTTGCTCTTCTGACCCTGAAGGATGTTTAATGGGAGAGGGCTTTGGAAGGGATCTCCTGCTGAAGTTGAGGTGTGCACTTCTTGAGCTAATTTGCCCTTCATTTTGACTGAGATATTGGTAGCCTAGAGATCGCATTAAGTTTTGTTAATGTGCAGAACACATTCACTCTACATTCAGAAGCTATCTGCCATGGTCAATTCTCCCAAAAAGCCATTTGGAAATTCAGCCTTTTTGCTAAACACACTGCAGCAATATAAACCTTTGGTGCAGTATCGGGCTGCTGATGCTAAAGGGGTGCATTTTATCCTTTAAAAACAGGTGCTCACCTCAGGAGTTTAAGATACCTAAGGGTTTGATTTAAATCCTACGGAATTAAGACATGTCGAAAGAGGATCTGCATCTTTAAAGTAGGTCCATTGTGTCTCGGTGTTGTAGATAAGCTTCAGTCAGCATACAAACAGGGGAAGTTTCACTCCGGTAAGAGTAATACAATTTGAAATGCTGGCAGCTGATAAGTGCAGATGAGGATAAAGGCATGTCTGCATCATTCACTTGAATTACATTTTGAATATGTTTTTCTTTGTTGGAAAATTCTGCAAATATATTCACCTTTCTGCATTTCAATCAAATGACATTACTGCTAGCATGCTTAATTATATCCTTTCCACAAACTCCTCAGTTTTAATATTTTTTAGAATCGTATTTTATTGCTTCTTACTAAAAAGATCCTAAACATCTGTCCAGAACTCCCAACTCCAGAGACCTATGTTTACACTGAAAATACAAATGAAAATGTTTTTCAATGAGGACAAATATAGACCCGAAGATTATGAAAAGTTTTGTCCTTATATCATGATAACCATATCTTTCTGCTTTCTGAAGAATTGACCCTAACAGCCTTTCCACAACTCAGTCAAAACAAACTCTGCAGTTGAGGGAGAGCTCTGTGTGAGGGAGTACAGTTGGGACATGTATGGTCTATTCATGCTGGAAAAATTTTACACTTTTCCATAGAGACTTTGTTCATGTCTCAGTCATGCAAAGAAAAAACAATGCAGCAAGTTTTCATCCCTTCCAGCCTGAATTATTCTAGGATTTTGTGACACTGGATATTTTTAATTGCAGTTTGGTTTAACTCTTCAATAATGGGATGTTACTCAAACGTTAGTTTTGTCTATTTTGAGTCTGAAAGTGCAAGTAATGTCGAAGCTTCACTGGAACACATTTGATTACATACTTTCATAAGGATGGTGTAGTTCTGTGATAAAGTTAAATAATCACATTGATTCTCACTTGATATCTAGGCTAACTCGTAAAGAATACATGTGGTAGTTGATTTGTACGCTATAGTTACCAAAGGATTTACTTCCAAAATGAGATTTTGGGATTGATTATTTTTTGTTAATTAAATATATTTAAAAGGATTTCTGTTACCTTATTGTTCATAGAAGCTGAACTTTCAAGGGCTTCTGTAAGTAACCCTCCATGTGAGATTAAATAGGAGCCTGATAATTCATATTCTTTCATTACTTTTCCCAAACAATTCGTACTGTTTTCTTTGGGGATTCTATCCTTTCAATAACATGTTAAGGCCATTTACATGAACATGCCTTCATTTTTTAGTTTAGGCCCTAAATTTTGGTTCTTTGTTTTATGCTGTGGATCACAACTTGTGCTAGGTCCCTCTGAATAAAAATATACAGATTTTTTTGAGGTGTAACCCTCTCATCCTTGCATGGTCATTGCCACTTACCCCCTCTGCAGTGCAGGTAGAGTGCTCTGGCTACTCTCCCATTCTAGGAGGTGTGTGTGTGAGATGCAGTTGATTGCTCTAATGACCAGCTGCATCTGCCATGCGGGCTCCAGAGTTTCAGAAAGGCTGCAGCTGATCGATTGTTTGTCTTTGCCTGGCTACATCCTTGCTTTTGGCATGTGTCCCAGTGAGAGGAAAGGGAGAGCTCTCTGGGGTCAAGTTGAAATTGCAGACCTGTAGCCAAACAGCCTGCTCTTTCACAGCAGAGCTGGGCTACATCAAGAGGATGCATCTGAAAGACAATAATAGTAAAGGAATAAACATGGTAATACAAATGCCTGATTTAAAAAAAAATAAAATAAAGGCAGTCACCTGGTTTTGAAGTGCATTTGTTTGGGGCAAAAAAGCATTGACATATATTGGAATATATTCAGGGAGTAACTTTAAAGCTTGTCACCTTTATTTGGTGTACACTAAGTAAGGATCTGCTACAAGGCTTTGTGACATTTATTGAGACAATTATTTAGTCATCAAAATATCTACATACTTCTGCCAGGTAGTCAACCCTTACCTTACTCAGGAGACTGTGGAGTCATACACATTATTTGCTTCTGGCCTCAAAGAGAGTCAGTGACAAATCCTGGTTTACAGTCCACTAGAGGATTCCTGGCCCCCAGTGCTGTGTTTAGACTATTGATGACATCAATCATAGTGAAAGCACAGTGTAGTTGTCAACCCCCCTATGTATTGCTGTTTTTTAAAGATAGCCAACACCAAGTCACAAGTACTTGAATTTCTTTGCAGGAAGAAAGAGGTGTAGTCTGCATTCTGTCACCACTGAAGAAAAATGCAATGCATTTATCATAGAAAAAAGTGTGTAGACTTAAGATTTAGGCTTCTCACCATGTATAAAGAGTTGATATATGTTATTAGAAACTACTCTCCTAGGCTGTATTTCATTTAAGCTTCTAGAGCCATCTAAATCAACTTCTTTAGCTTTAGGAAGATAAAGATTGTAAAACAAATTATCTGAGCATCAGGAGACCTACCATTTTGATTTATAACTGCTACATACAGTAAGTATATAATTCACTTATAAATCACCAAGCTGATGTGTATTTTCAGAATTTCAGAGTGTTTGGTTACTGTAAGTTCAAATAAAATAATATCAATGTGTTTACTTTTTGTAAGGCGAGAGAACCACAGGCAAACAAGAGCACTAAAAAATAATTAAAGGTAGTAGGAATGCAAGGCCATTTTTCTTATGTTGTCATTGTTTATGAAGTAACTGTGTGCCTGCTGGAGCATTGTTCATAATAATAATATTACCTGTATAGATCAGGATGTCTTACTGAGAACTAAATACATTTGGTCTACCCTTATACAACTACATTTGAGTATCAGATGGTTCTCAAGTTGACTGTAACTGGACATCTGAATTGAATTTCCTGACAAATCATTTTAGATGCATTAGTATACGTGCAAAATGTTTCTTCAGAAATTCTCTTCAGGATACAAGAAAGAGCTACAGAGGAAGATAAAATGTCTATTCGTTATTTATATAGAAAATTTGCCTGAACTTAGGCTTTTCGTTAGCTACCGTACAGAATCTCTTGCTATGCTAATATGAGACCCATATCTTAGATGTAAATCTTAGCTGGGACAGCGATATTGACTTCTCTAGCCAGTAATACAGCAAAGAATGATATGGCTAGAATCACAGCTTGGTTGATTTGATTTCCGTAGTGTAAATACAGCTATTTACAGCTGATCTGGAGCTGTTTCTTGACTTCAGTGCTCTGGTTTCAATACTTGGATGCCTGGATGATCATAATCCTCTTTTTAAAAAAGAAGAGAAAGAAGATGTCACTTATGGTTGCTTTTCATTGTCTTTGATATTTCTTTCTAAAATAAATTTATAGAGTTAGAGGAGAAAGGGGGAAACATTTTTTTTTCCCCAGTAAGAATTAGGTGCTAGACAAAGTTGAAGCAGTATTTAGGGGTCTCTCAATTTCTTCTCATTTTTAATGGTCTTGACTCATTAACTACTACTTACATTGTCTGTGGAGCTGTTTGTCAGTTTTTTTATTCGTAGGGAAATGATGTGTATGACTGGCTGCCATGGTCTCTCTGAACCAGCCTTGAATTAAGCCCTTACCATTGTCATCTTTATTAAGTGGTTGTGCTAGACAGCTGAAAGAGTAACTGAATTCAGCTTTGCCAAGCACTCCTCTTTTAAACTACAGTTCATATAAACTTTCTAATAAAGAAGGGTGAAGCTGTTCTTGAAGAGTTAACTTCTGAGTACAGTAGGGTCTTTTTATTTCCATGGCAACAGCTTAATATGATCAGTAAGTTGAGTGGACTATTTTGCTATGAGGTATCATTAAAAGAAAAATCATGCTGGGAAACACACATGTATCATGGAATAAAATCTCTTCTGCACAGTTTTGGAAACAGCCGATTTCTTCGTTACTCCATATTGATAAATTGTTTTAAAACTTCCTTTACATTAGAAATGGAAGCAGTAATTTACATGGATTTTAATTACAGCTTTTGTGATTGCAGTGATGAAAATTTAAAGAGCAGAACTTTACAAAGGAGGTTCTGACAGCTGCCACTAAATCTCTTATTTACAATATGTATTGCCAAATACACTCCTATTTTGCAGCAGCTTTTTCTCACTACTGAGATGCGTGGTTCTCTGTGGTAGTAGGGATGGACTCAGCTGCCATTTCAGTTATTTCTATTAGGAATGTATTGATAGCTAGCGCACCAGCAGTGTCTAGCCTCCTGTGCCAAATCTATCATTTTTAAAAGGTCAAAGGGCTACACTGAATGGGGTGGGACAGTTTTTCTGTATCTCTTTGCTCCATATGTGTCAGTCATGGGAACATAAGACATCAGGGCATCTATATTTTCTTCTGGATGTTCTTGTTAATGATTATTATCTGAATCCCAATGCACATTTTGGAAGCAAACAGTGGGATTTGCTAGAATATGCTAAACTGTAGTTATTCCTCTTTGGTGTATCTCTGTTTAGAACATGATCTGGATGGAGAGGACATGTGAAAGTGTTGGCCTGATTTGTACTGCCCGCTTGCATCTGAGTCAGAGCTTGGTGTTCAGTTATCCCATTCATTCCCACTTATTTCCCATACTTTTCATTGTCGACATAAAATACATTACAACATGGCTTGGTGTAGTGTAATAGAATCTGGAAGCAAGCTCATTTGATCATAAGAAAGCATGCTCAGATGTTTTTTTTCCCAGGCTAGCGCTTGTGTTAGTGACTAGCTGTTCTGCACTGACTAGAGGAAATGTCATGAGGCTGCAGGAGAGGTAAATCAGTTCTGATGCAAAGGGTGGGAAGATGAAGACAGTGAGACTAGTTACAGACTGAACCCTGCACATCAGTCATGATGAAAGATTCTTCCAAATTTGTTTGAACAGATGAAGAAGTCATGCATGAAGATATCAGTGTCTTTTACTATAGAACATGAAAATGCATTTGTTTTAGCCACCCATTGCCTCACTCGCGTATTTCAACAGCAAACTGTTCTTGGCAGATGCATATTACTATGTATGTCATAGAGAAGACCTAACTGGACTTTGTAGGCATTAATGTCATATAAATAGTATTATAATGGAGCCCATTTAATATGAGACTCAGAATATGGTAAATGTGGGAATCTGTATTTGACAGAAGTAAATAATATTCTTTCCACTGCCATGAAGGAAATAGTGTGTAGCGTGTCAGTGGAATCCATAAATCAGATTGTCATTCTCACTTAATCAAATTTACCTTGACTTGTTTTTACTAGGTGTCACCCATGTGTTACCTACTGTCAGCTGCTATTTGCATCTTTTTGCATAGTACTAATGCAGATGATGTATAGAACAGTGCTATGTCTTGGACTCAAAGTATATTTGTCACATATTATCACTGTCACACGGTGCTTAAAATCAGTCCTATTTAAGTGCAAGTCTTGATAAAAATGATGGTTAGATAGGTTGTCTGAATCTCCAAGACTGTGCTTTGTTGTTTTGAGCTGATCTTATTTTGAAAATGAGGGCTGTTTATTTTTCCCTTTTTTTAAAAGGTAAAGCATGCCATAAATATTTCAATTTCCAAGCCAAATTTTAATGCCTTCTAAAAAGCTGTACACTGACCTCAGGTCTATAAAAATCTTTTATGAAGACCATCATCTAAGGGACGCATTGCTTCTTGTAAGAAAATAAAATGAAAAAAAGAGGCAATAAGTTGCAAATCCCTAAGCAGCTAAGTGAGAGTGGAAGCAAGTGCCTTGGGTTCACAGGAACTGTAAATTGTGGTTTAGTGATCCCTCTGGAACCTAAGAAAAATGAAAGGAAAAACTGGTGCTAAAAATAAGATAAAAAAATACTCAAATAGTTGAGGGGACTGAGTTAAGGATAACAAGATGACCAGTTCCTGGAAGGTCTGCATTTTAGAAATGTATGTCCATCATTATAAGGGTTCTCAGCACCTCTGCAAGACAGTGTCAGACCTTTTTGGGAGGTCCTGAAGCAATGAGAGCTGTGATGGAAGAACAGAAAATATGGATGCAATAGAATGTCAAGGTGGCAGAATGCAAATCACAAGGGTTCCCCTTCTTCTGGACATGGAACAAAAGCAAACACAAATGTGACTACATTAAAAAAGTTACAATTTTCTGCCAGCTCATCAAGGAAGAATACAGCTAGTGCTGTGAGGCAAGGTGGTGTTTTGGCTTGATGAGCCATGAGAAAGTCTCCTGGAATTCTTGAAGTGTTAATATTCATTACTGTAGTCAATCCCTGTTGTTCCAGAAGAGAATCTGAGGTAGGACTGTTCCAGCAGCCTGTTAACTGAGGCTGTCTGTTATACAGCTTGCCATAGCATCATACAGGATCTGGACTCCAAACCTTGTTTAGTTCTCATATTTTTGCTGAATCTTATTTTGTTCACTGGTTCTTATACTGTGCTTTTGTAACGCTGCCTTTGAAAGTGGAGTTTGCTTGTAATAGCAATTACAGAATATTCAGTTTCTCTTCTACAATTCCACTGAGTTTTGTTCTGAAATGTATGGTGTTTTTCTTTCTTGATTGGGAGATAGTGCCTATAAATTATATTCCCAGAACAGCTAATCATCTGATGAACTTAAAATTTATAATTTGTGAAAACAGGTGCCCTTTTAGAAATAAGAATGACATTTACACAAATATTTCTTCTAAAAATTATTTTGCTGTCTTCTCATAAAAATGCAAGGAAACTTTTTCTCTGTGGTTTCCTTGCTCTAATTTATTTCACAAATGAATTTAAGACAGCTAGCAAACTGAGAAAATTATCCTTGTTGAGGTGTTATTTCATTGCATTTTAAATATTAATGTATGATGTTGCGTTGTTATGTAGTACTCTTCACAAAGATGATACAAACCATTTGCAAGGAAAATATGAAGTCTCTGAAATGTCTGCTCATAAATGTCTATAATTCTACCTATGATCTCTCTTGTGAACAAGGAAAATAAAGAATAGAAGGACTGAGGACTGCTGGGATAAGACATGGCTGGCAAGCATCCCAAGCTGCATTTCTTGATGATGACCTTTTCTTTCTTGGTATTGTGAGGTCTTTGCATTTCCAGGCCACAAAATCCCATGATCAAGAGCCTGTTTGATTCTGTATATCAAGAGGATATTAGGTTAACTACATAAAATCAATAATGTAAATGGTATTTTTCTTTGCTTTTACCATGATTCATATCAATCACAAGTCCTAAAAGCCTAGACTCCCACCATGATATGCCTAGTAAAGATGTAACACCCATAGCACTAGAACAGAGTAAAGATATGTTTAGAAGAGAATGGGAAGGACAGAGGTAGGATCTCCTCACATAGTTATGATTTTGGGCAGCAATATGGTGCAGAGGCTTTTACAGAGAACCTCTGTTTACTATCTACTACATACTTTCTGATTTATTCTGAGGGCCCTCCAGCTCGCGGAGCAGTCCAGGCCTGTCCACATAAATTCTGACTTAATGTTGCCTTTTTCCAGGGCTGCAAATTTTAGTCTAAACATAGATTCTTCTGGCCTAGCATACCAAGCTAAGGCAGATTTCTTTTAAAATCTGAATAGAAAGATAATGAAATGAAGCTTGCTATGAGATTCTTTGTGATATAAATAAGCAAATCTTAATGGATTTTCTTACATATTCCCTCTGGGGAATCGTAGGATAGCCCAGATACACATTTTTGAGTTTGCTTGCGCACAGGTTCACTAATCTCACTCTGGTCCATGCAAATAACCTCTTGCTTACATAGCCCTGTGTTACCATATGAAGATTTTATTGAGTTCTCTTAACTAGATTTGGGCTTTATTATCTGTTTGCCAAATGATAGGCAATATTAATGCTACTGTTTTCTGCCAACATACAAATTATACAAATGTATTTAATTTCATTACAGCAGTTGAATTAATTGAGTATAATATGATGCTGAAGACTGTGCTACACAGAAGAAAAGAAAATTAAGGTGGCAATAAGCATAATTGAAATCCTTTACTTGTTCAACAATTATTTTTTGTGTTCTCTTTTTATTCTTTGTAGTTTTGTTTGTCCTATTGTTAATTCCAGCAAACACAAGTCTTCCAGATTTGTAGCTGTTTTGACATGCCACTGTTAGCTCACTGAAATGTGACAAGTTCAGAAGAGAAGTTCTGATTGGATTCTATTGTGGTATTATGCTATGCCTACCAGTAAAAAATGCAGAGAAAATTGAATCCTAAAATTATCTGTCTCTCTTCCATTTACTCTCCAAGCCATTTCTTCTATTTTTCAATTATCATCTGGTAATAAATGTGTCATAGTGCAAGATGAGACCTCAGTGGAATACAGTAACACTGAAGGCAGAATGGAAAACTCAAGAATATTCAAACTTGTTTGGATGCAAATTTGGTCATTATATTGAACTGCAAGTTATGTGCTGTAGAGAGAGAAAGCACTAAAGCTCTAGAAATTTCCTATGATAACGAAGCAATCCTCTGCCATATCCACTGCCAGACACCAGGACATCCCTCCTTCCAAATGAATTTCCTATTCTGAGACAGACTGCAGGGTTTATGAAGCATTTAATTCCCTTTGAATGTTTATCTGGGAATTAGGTGTGTTACAGACATTGGACAAAAGCCATGTCCTTTGGAATCAGTGATTTAAATTTATATCTGCTCCTATGCACAGCCAGGATTTCTGTCCTTGTATCAATTCTGGAAATGTATGCATCTCACTCTCCATTGTTCACTTTTCCTTACCTCTCTCTTCATTTGTCCCTCAGATAGAAGAGACTTTCTCATCTTGCTGTTACTCTCACGTTCTTCCAAGACATTTGAATTTCTGAGGAGGTGTCTTGAGGGAAGACAAGAGTTTCCAGATTTCCATTTTTTTTCTGTAGCCTTTGAGGAAAATAACTGTAAATTCTGGAGCTTTCGCAACTAACTCTAGAGGGAACAGTTTGCTAGCATTTGAATCACTTTAGGAACCAGCTTGTTGGGACTCTAGACATCATTTAGCCTAACTGTGCAGTGCTCTCAGAACTCTCAAGAGTACCCTAGGATGTTTTCAGTATGCTAGTCGAGGTTCAATGGCAGTTATCTGTGCCAAATATGTTTTTGCCAAAAAATGTATCATTTTTCCAGAACAATACTGTGTAACTGTCTAAATGTTTGCAGTCTATCTGTTACTTCACTGCTGGAGCTAGATAGCTGCACCTTATATATGTGATCGGCAACTTAATTTGTATAGCTACAATTACATATATGGCACATCTTCTCAGTTGCCTTACTTGTCGTTCTTTGTTGAATCTTTAGTTACCCAACTCAGGGAAAGAGAACCAGGCCTTAACTTTGAAAGATTCATTTGTTTCTTGAATCTTTTGCTAGATCTATTAATACATGTGTTGTAAGGCTGATTTAATAACAGTTGAACATATGTTTTCTCTGATTAATTTTGGCAAGTGAGGATGCTGAGAGGTGGTGCTGGGGGTCCCTAACTTATTTTTTCTTTTAAAGCAAAAGATTATGTTCTATAACATCATCTGTAAGTTCACTGTCTGACTGAGGAAGGGATGAGCAACATCAACAATTGCCTAACCCATAGGTGTAGTTGTGAATAAAACTGGGCTGGAGTTGAAAAGAAAACTCCTATGTCAGAGGAGTCAAGGCCAGAGATGGCCTTACAAATGGAGTACTTCAGGCTAATTTGAAGGTGAAACTTGAAGTGTCTGTGAGAGCAATAAGCTGGAAGTTTGGTGTATTAGGAAGTTCTTTATATCTACATGCTGATTCTCTGTATGCAGGGATAGTGAGACTATACACACATAATACAAACTGTGGTCAATCAGTACAAATAGAAAATAGTGATCATAAAGTGCAGCATCACCTATTCACTGCACTGGGATGTAGAAATTCAGATTCCCTGGGTATAAACAGAGTCTAGGAATCTTTACATGGATTTAGATTTGAGTTGTATGTAACAGTTTAGCAGAAACATTTAGCAACATTTAGCAGACTAACAACAATTTTTGTGTGCTGTACATCAGAAAAATACGTGAGAGGAATGAAATCCTCTTTTTTAACCTGTATTTCTGATAAAAATTTACCATCGTATACATTGAAGATAAAAACAAATTAAGATTGTAATGTGAAAATAGCATAACTTGACATGGTGCCATGCTGGCCCATTGATTTCAACATAGGTATTTCTGACTCACACCATGTCAATGAGAGGAGAATTAATCTAAGATGTTTTATAGAATTCATGTGTAAGTTTTGAGAAGCATCAGGGCAGCACTCCTAAGAGAGGAAACTCAAGTTTTTCTAATCCTTACAGTGATAAAGTGAGAGTGACTGCAGAGTGAGCCTCTGATCTGTCATTTCCTATGAGTTACTCTTAATGATCTAAAATAATTTGAATAATAGTTTGTACCATACTTTCCAGAGGAGAACTTCTGTTAGATTTTCCATTTCAAGATGTACATACAGCCTCTACATCCAGTTCAGTTATTGTTTTCATCCTTCAGATAGCTTCAGACCTCTTGTTCACTGCTTCATTACTGAATTTGAGAATCTTCAGCTAAACCCTTAGAAATCTTGGTGGACCAGAAACAGTGATGAGAATAAATAACCCATTCTTCTTGCCCCCTACTAGTCATCTTGATTTTACAGAGATGCAAGAAAGGGATGCATTCACTTTAGCTGGAAGGGGCCACATGGAGAACTAAGAAGATATAATTCAGGCTATAAGTCACTGCCACCTTCTGCTGTGTCTGTTAGATGTGGTTTTTCTATCTTGTAACCTGGATAAAGTTAGTTCTCCCTCGATCAGGCTATTTCTTCATTTAGCTTAGTAAGACAAGTTAAAAGGAAGCAACCCAACAAAGTCCATGTCCAGTGCTATTATCTGTAAAGGCTCATTGTAAAGGCTGATTTTTATTTCATTTAAAGCTTCCAGCAGGAAAACTTCACACACTAAGGTTGGAAAGACAGCCCCTTCACTATTGTTCTCCACTTTTGATTTGCTGTGAAAGGATGCTCTATTTTAAGAATCATGATTGTCTTCTTTTAAGGGCAATTTTAGGACTGTTCTCTTCAAGCAGAAGTAGGTGGAGGTGGAGATCATAAATCCAGCAAAGTACATTATAAAGGCCTAATAAATGCTAGGGCCGCGGTATATACTTTAGCCTAAGGGGATCAAGACCATTCTCCCTGTGTCTTTCTTACACACACACATTTCCTGGTCGTAACAAGTTTAAATACAGATTGTATTGTATTTATATGGCAATCCTAGTACAGATCAAAACCAGGGTAATTGAACAAATAGGCATCTAAACTAAAATAAGATTTTTTTAAAGTACTTTAGCAAAACATTTTTTAATCTTATACCCTTAAGGCATTACCTCAGCAAAATTAATCTTGAGAAGAGAGTAATTTTCAGAATTTGTGACCATGCACATCTAATATTTTTTAAACTAGATTTGACTAAACAGTTCTCAGGCTTGAAAATAGCAGCAGTACTTGTGGAATTATAATTCTAATCACACCTGCTGTGCCTTGTTAAGGGAATAAAAAGAGAATAAAAAAATACGTGAATGTGGTTGGTGTGTTTGAGTTCATCTTATAAGAAATCACAGACATTCAACAGCATTTCTAGGAACTTCTCAGGCCTGATAGTTCCCCAGCTTTGCTTACTCTTATTTTTTTTTGTCATATTACTAAAGAATTTTTGCAAACAATGTCAGCTAGTACTGACAGATAAACCTATGCCATGCTCCTGTTGTGCTAGAAAATGAACAGAGAAATTTTATATATGGTATTTAATTGTCATTCATTTCTGTATTGTATTCAAAATGTCCATTGAGGAAGCACATATTTTGGTTAGCAGAATGTAGAAAATTGAAAGAAAAATTAGTGTAATGATGAGAAAACCTTGAGGTGCCATCACTTTTCCCTCCCAAAGACAGGTACCTCCGAAATGGGGTATCAAAATACACAGAAACTACACATTTTAGTTTCAGTATCTTTTGCTAGTCTCTATCTGATGCCCTTTTTCTGAAGCTTTCCTTGAATTCTTCAGCATTTGTCCTTATCTTTGTATATCAGAATGTTTTTTATATTGGCAGTGTAAAACACAACTCTAATGTTGTTACTCGCATTTTCTTTTGCATATCAAGAAAACCATGTTTGTTTTTTTTAACAACAATTTTGCTGCAAACTCAGACCATTAGTCAGTCATTCGTTACTATTACTGTTGTTAAGCAGGCGTATCTCCAGAGGATGACCCTTTCTTAGATAAAATTTTGATTCCCACACAAAACTTGATCTTGTAAATGGTGATAGCATAACCTCTTTCTCCTTTAGAAGTCTACGATTCAGCAGTAAGTGACTGGGGGCCTGCTATTAATCATTTATGAAGATCAAAAGGAATATTCAATTAGCAGTGTGCTCTGGGACACTTTTATATTTCTAAATATGACATGTTTCTGGTGACTTTAAATAGTACATAAATGACACGTTCAACTTCAGGAAATCTAAAAACAAATAATGCAAAATGATAGAACTTGGTTAAACTGAACACAGATTTTAAGTATATCTGAATTAATTTTATATTTCAAAAGTGTTGGGATGGTGTTTGAAAAAAAAAACTAATAGATTAAGAAACCTTTCTTTTCTGTTTTCCTTTGCATGTAAAAACTGAAGGTTTTTTTTTAATTGATAATTAATACCCAGTTGGATGAATGCTATTCATGAGGCCCCATCTGGAGTATTGTGCTCGAGTCTGGGGCCCTCAATGCAAGAAGGATGTGGAGGTTTAGGAGCAGGTCCAGAGGAGGGCCACAAAGATGTTCGAAGGGCTGGAGCATCTTTCCTATGAAGACAGGCTGAGGGAGCTGGGATTATTCAGTCTGGAGAAGACTGTGGGGAGACCTAATTGCAGCCTTCCAGTATTTAAAGGGTGACTATAAACTGGAGGGAAATCTACTTTTTACATGGGTAGGTTGTGATAGGACAAGGGAGTGTGGTTTTAATAAGATTTAAGTTAGATGTCAAAGAAGTTTTTCACTGGGAGGCTGGTGAGGTGCTAGGACAGATTTCCCAGAGAGGCTATGGATTCTCCATCCCTGGAGGTGTTCAAGGCCAGGCTGGGTGGGGCCCTTGCCAACTGATCTAGTACTTGATCTAGTGGTTGGCAACCCTTCCTGTGGCAGGAGGGTTGGAACTCAATGATCGTTGAGGTCCCTTCCAACCCAAGCCATTCTATGATTGTATCCAGTTATCCAAATATTACTATTTGTTATACATACAGATATTTAATTACTTTTTTGATTCAAGCTTAATTAGATTTGGTTTTGGAGGAGAAGTGGAGGCTTTTAATTTAAAATATCTTTTTTTTGCATTCACATCACTTTTTACTCCTACATTTGTGTGATTGTGTGATCACATTGTGTGATTCTTCTTTCTCAGGCATGTCAGTTTCATGTCCAGGCTTCCAGCACAGGCAATGCCAACCCATCACTTCCTTAAAGTAAAAATAAAGAAAACTCAGATGTTCAGATTTTTAAGGTATTGTTCTACTTTCAAAGATAGTTTTGCCAGAATTGATATAATAATAATCTAATGACTATACTTGTGATATAATTAATCTTTTTCAAGGTAACTGTCATAAAAGGTATTTTTTCGAAGAGTGAGAACTTCATCTCTGAAAAATGTGTCCTTATTAGGATTTGTTAGGAAGCTTTTGGTCTGAGTATTGAAAACAGTGGCATGGTTGTAAATAAATCAATTATACTTCTCTGCTCAGTGCACATAGAAAATAAATCAAATTCTGTTATCTCTGAAATTAAAATGGGAAAATTCAATATTATCTGCATTTGCATTTTATTATAAAAATATAGTGACATTGCAGTGCCCTATAAAACATTTTAGAGAATTTTAACATGCACATTCTGAGAAGCAAGTTGATCACATACTCTTAATAACTGGAAAAAGAATTGACAAATGTGAGACATTCCCAACTGCTGCTTCTTTGAGTTCATTCACTCGATAAATCTATCTCTATCTTCTTAATGCTCTGAGAAGTCTAATTAGTATGAAACTCCCCTAGAAATGAAAGATGGGTAGGTGTGTGGGGAATTCGAGAAAGGAGGAGAGGAAGGAGGGTTTAATGTTGAGCAGGAGGAATCTACAGCAGCCACAGAGAATCTTTTGATCTAAATAACTGATCATTAAAAGTGTCTGAGATATTCAAATCATATTTGTGGTAATAAACTCTTCCCACCAATACAAAATGAAGGCTCTTCTTAAAACTATAACATTTCTACATTTCTTTTAGGGAAATGACTGAAAAAAAAAACAAAAAACAATGCCACCAACATCTGACTTTGATATTGAAAATCTAGTTTCATTTTGAATGAGGTTAAAAAGCAAATCAGATAGTTCTCTTACAAACAATCTTGAAATATTTTATTATAGTTCATTGAAACGTTCCTTTAAAGGCAGTTCTTTCAGGAACCACAATTTTTGTGTGAATATTCTCTGAGTTTTAGAGGTACTTCTGAATTGAGTCCACTGTGGGACTGAAGCAAAGAAAAGCCTTGGTTTTGATTCTGGCTGGGCTTATATAAGATCACAGAAGCTCTGGGTATTCAAAGAAAGAAAATTCAGAAGGAGATGCACATGGAGAAATCAGACATTTCCTGGATTAGGTAGCAGATTAATGAAAATTTACTGGATCAAAATTTTGTGTTTAGATGCCTCAGTTCTGACTACATCCATGTCTGACCCTGAGATTCCAACCTTCAGGGAACCAAAATATTTCAGAAATGAAATAAAGTAATCCGTTTTAGGTTCTTTTTATGAAGCATCATCCAATCAGTCTCACAATTTCTTGGATCTTGTGTTGTCCTGTTAAGCCAAGGAATAGAATATCTGACCTGCAGAAAATCCTCAAAGTTTGTATGGAATAATTTTCACAGTTTTCATTCATCCCTCCCATTTCACAGCTTTTCTTTCCCCCTTGAAAGTAAGTCAATAGGATGGATGTGTGATGTTGGGTGGAGTTCTCATTTTGAAACATGCAAGATCCTGCACAGTGCTTGTACTAATAGTCATTCAGCCTGTCACGTATCTTAATACTGCTCTGTGTGTGTGGAACAATACAGGCTGCATTTATCATAAGACTTGCTCCCAGGCAACTTTCTGACCATACAGATAAAGGGAATTCATTTGTGCCTTGATCGTTATGACAATGTTCTTGAGAAGGTAGAAAGACATGCTGATTTTGCCTTGACAATGATGGTGTATTATATATTGATAGCAAAATGTTTGTGCTTAATGATGCCCATAAATGCCAGTGGGACATCTTTTTCTTGTCTCTTAAGATCTTTAGAAGTATAAATATTCCATCAATTTCCTTTGTTTTCAGAGATACAAATGATGTTTGGATTCCTGACAAGTACTCAACCTGTGATTGAAAGTGGAGAGAGTGACAAGGCAGAGGCTGCTATATATAAAAAGTGGTGTTAATTCAGAATATCATCGGATGTTGTTATAAGTGGCTTGCAGTTCCACAAATACAGTTTCAAATCTTCCGTTGAAATTCAGATTAAATATTCCCTTAATTCTGGAATCAATCTGTAATTGGAGTTATTTATCAGGAGTAATGAAATAATAGTTCTGTTTTAAAAATTAATCCATCTTTATTCAAGAAAATATCAGTTTGTTGGTGATCTCTGGCTCCACATTTTGCTTTCTAGCTTCTCTTTCTTTCTGGCAGGATGGCAATGTCAGAATTAAATCATGTCTTTGGCCAGTGGCTTGCCTAGCTTTAGCTCTCTGAATGCAAGCCCAAATCTTTTTTGTATCTCCATGTTCCAGTCTTTTTGCAGCTCACATGATTTTTCCCATATGCGGGGAATTCAGAACATACAATGTAGTAAATGAATGAGAGGCAATTAGACTAGCTCCAGACCATGACATAAAAGGTAAATTTTTGTAAAAATAAGAATGGTGCCTGAATGTATCTAGCATTTCATTGCCAGCTTGCTGTGTTTCCCTTTTATGTTTTGGCAGATACTGAGTAGCATCAGATCATACTAGCACGAGGGATCATCTGCTTTATTTAAATGAATATGAGTACTGGTCCTAGCAAGTTGACTCCCTCTTTTGACCTCTTGCCATTTCTCACAAATGAGACACTCTAGTGATGGTTGGAAACCCTGTCTCATGTCTTTGTACGTCACCATTTCTGGCAAGAAGGATAAAGGCATAATATTTTATGAGTTTTTATTATAGACCACATACTGTTAAAGGCAGGTCATTCCCCAGTCTTCTCTTTTCCTCGGAGTTATAAGCAGGATATGAAGAATAGGGTCATACCAACTGCAGTATTCATAAAAAGGTTAATCGGTTCTAAATAGCTAAGAGTACAATGTCTTACCTTACAATCTGAAGGCCAATGAGAGTGTTCTCATTATAAAGCACCTCTTACTTTCCTGGGCTTCATTGTGTGTGTCATTGCTAAAATTCCTGCTGAGAGAGTTGCATGGTTAGCAGTTTTTAACACGGGACATTCTTCCTTGTATTTATTTAGTAGGTGAATTTAGTTCTTAATAAAAGATAGTTGTTACGTTTCCAACAGAGCTTAAAAATTCTATTACTCCAAACACAGTAGCGAGTACTCTCTTTTCTTTTTGTTAGTGAGATTAAGGATGTAGCCAGAACTTGAAACATGAAAAAATAGGGAAAGTAGTGAGAGAACAAAAAGCAAGAATAGAAATTTGGGCTAACTGTGATTTTCAAGTTGTTGGCCAACATCCCCTTGGATTCTGAAGGCCAATTATAAAAAGATAACAAAAAAGAGAAATAAATAATAATGGAATCTGTTTTGCAGGAAACTTGCACTCATTCTATAAAGGTGAGAATTTCCATCAGAAGTTTGCAGCTAGAAATGAATGTATCAGAAGCAAGTAGACAATGACAAATATATTTTCTTCATCTTTCATTCCATGCTAAACCCTGAGGAATAGTAAGTTGCCTGTCCCTGAAAAGAAGAATTTAAACAAAATTTAGAACCTGAAATATGAACGGCTAGTTGGCTAACAGGGAAATAAATCAGATGTGCATATTACTTTAATGAATTAAATTACGTGGGGAATTTATAATTATTTTACGTTGCTTTAAAAAAGTCTGGTGTTGAAGACTCTGCAGGGAACAAATAGTCTCAAAAACAAACTGCTGGTAGCACTTAATAGATGCACCAGAAGAACAATTATCCCCCTAAGCTTTCATAAAGAAAAAATCATGAAAGACAAAAACAAGGAAATAATACACTTTGTACCAAAATGTACTTAATTGTAATTATTAAAAAGGAATTTAAAGTCATCTGCTACTTCTTCCTGCAGTTTTAAGCACATTCTGCATTATGTTGTATATAAAAGCATAAAGACGTATCAGCCTTTTTGTGTGAATAAAGATGAGTGAATTAATAACTCTTGTCTTAAGCTAAAGCTCTTCCACTATTTAAATCTAAGCGGGTGTTAAAACTCGAGGGGCCAGATTCTAATCTGTTATGCCATTGTAAATTAAGAGTGATTCAAAGGAAATGAAAGTGGTGAATCCTAATTTCACAAAGTGTAACTTAGATTTGAATTTGGCCTTAGGTTCTACAAGCTATATCATGAGTGAGCGCAGAGGTATTAGAGGCTGAGACAGAAAGTGTTCCCCCTGAGTGACTGTGGCAGAGTTAGCCCCCAGGTATTTGGTTACACAAATTTGAAGTATTAACCTGTCTTATTTTCAAAGTTTCCTATTTTGTATCTGCCCATGGATAAGGCAGCTGTTCCACTGACTTTATGGTAGTCATGGGGGAAAAAGAGCTATGCATTTGCTTGTTGCAAGTTAATTGTGAACTTAAAAAAAAACAACAACAAAAAACTATTCCCTATACTCTTCTTCTTACAAACAGATACTGCAGATTTGTATTCACTTTTTCCCTTCCCTAGCTCTGCATAGGCGCTATGAGCTTTCCAATGATATCCTTGGGGTTTTACATTCATCCTAACATATGGCTTGTATGTGAAGCTCTTCTCTAATTTATTGGAGTTTATGTGTGATTGGGAGCAGTTATCTGGCTGAATTGCTGAATCATGGAATGGTTATGGCAGAAATACTCTGGTTTTGTGTTCGTTTTTACAAATGATATTGTTGTATGTTACATTCACTTTGGTTCTTGGCAGGACTGCTGAAACGTAAGTTACAGCTGTTGCCATCTGGTAACTTTTGAAGCAATTTCCCTGGCATGTTCCTGTTTCTTAATTCTTCATTTATTCTATGTAGGAAACCTGATTTTCTGTCTCACGACAAAGGTGGTTACCTTCCTTCTTCTTTTGCTGTTCTGTTGAAGACCAGATTTTCACAATGCAGTGTTGTCTGATTTGAGGACAAGGTGCAACTGGCTCCCCCACAGAGCAGTAGTTCTCTGTACTGTTCCTCACAATCCCATAGGAACTGTTTAGAGCAAAGGGCTGCGGACTGCTCAGCTGTCCAAAAAGGTGAGGTTGAAGCCTTACTTTTGCTCTCTCCCTGACAGACAGATGTCCCAGTCACTAGTACTGGGTGTGAAATCACGCCATTCAGAGGAATGCTAATGCTTTACATGGTAAAGACAGTCATTTGAAACTGAAAGGGATTTGGGAAAGTATCTGTGTGCTTATTGTCTGTCATGCTTTTGGAAATGGGACGCTGGGTTAGAAAGACCTTCAGTTTGTCCCACTGTAGTCCTATCATGTTTATACACTGAAAATCAACTTCTGAAATTGAACTAGAAAAAAAGAGAAAATTAAAGAAGAGTCATCTGCCCATCTCTGTATTTAAACAGGCAAGGTTAATTGACAATTGACATGCATTTACGGTGCTTAAGCTGAGCAGGAACAATACTTGAGAACTGCATTTCTATTCTACATCCTTTTAACTTTCCTATTTTTCCACTCATCTAATGTCAGATGAGGTTTTGGTTTCTTTATACAACTGGTAAGAGAGAGTTTCTGCTTCTCTCTTCCTTTAGCTCCAAATTTAACCTCAAAATTCCTTAAGTACCTGTGCAGTAACATCTTCCTGAATAATGTGCCAGAAAATCGTCTCCCTGGTACAGCTAACACAAAGCTGCAATCATGAAAAATAGGCCACTGTTTTGTGGAGCTGAAGACTGGAGTGCAACAGGCAATCTTTCTCACTGTGACAGTTTGCACAGCAAATGGAAATTCTGTCCTCCAGAATTCTCCTGAAGACACAGGGAAGTGTGCAAAATACACTCAGAAAAAATATTCCCTCAGTTAAGATCTAGCAGATTTGTCTTAATTTGAGTCATGTTCCACAAATTTTGTGTGCCTTAAGTGACTTTAGACATGGGAGGTTTAATAGTAATTAGCTAATCCGTTTGCTGTTAGTGTCTGACGTTCTTTTTGCAAAGCTACACTTAGCAAAACAGGAACAGACAAATGGGCAACATGGGAATGAAAAATGTGCGGGGTACAGAGTTCAGCAGTATAAAAGACTATTTCAAAAACTGTCTAGAAGATGGTTAAAGCAAATAACTCACCTTCCGAAATCCTCAGGTAGCCAGACATATCAATCCAAAGAGTGAACTCTGAGGTTAAAATAATCTTGTCCAAATTACATGGAAGATAGATAGCTGGTTGGGAAGGAAACTTTGGTTTAAATAACTTTAACTGACAGGCTGTTATGCTTCATCTGATCCCCCACACACTGGGATTACTCCTTCATAATATCTTTGTTTATCTTTCTACCTCCAGTATGTAAGAGTTCCTTCCTAATTTCTATCACATGCATTTGATGAAATTTTATAATGATCATTTCTCTTTTCAGCATTATAGTGTGATATCTGATTAATGACTCTACTCTTTCGTTAACCTGAATAAATCCTACCATAATAACAGGTGTTATAAGCGTTACAAGTCAATTTACATTAGAAATATCCAAGCTAGTGTGAGCACAGAATGGTAACGAAGTCTTTGTAAAAATGGTAAGTCATGGAGGCTAAATCTGTGCTCAGTGTATTTCTTTAGGATTTTATTTGTTTTGAAAAGGATGATGAGTAAACATCTGGTTCGAGGAGTACTGCTGCTGCAAGGATCAGTGCCTTTCTTAAGTCTTCTGCAATTCAAATATTACATTTAATACTGTGAATGGAGTATAAACAAAGGTTTTACTTGGTTTTATGAAAGATTGGAAGTCTTTATTCCTTAGGGATAAACCAATTTTTGAAGTGGAGACAGGAGGGAGGAGGTGTCACTCGGAACAGGGAATAATGAACTTAAAGCACTAGTGAAGAAAGCCATGTCTGAGTCTCAAAAGTAACTTTTCTTACTTCAGATTTAAACACATGGGATCAGTTCAGCTATGGTGGATGGCAAACGCAGGTTTGTTTTACTCTTGTTCCCTGTTTGTCCACTCACTGACTTCAGAATGGTGGAAGAAATTAGTTGTACAACCTTAGTTATCCTTTCATGTCTTGAGAACTTGCAGAGGATGGCAGTGAGGTGTCATTCTCCCTCACATTCCTTTGTGGTGTTGTATCAGCCTACTCACCATCGAGTAGTTCTTGTAACAGCCAGAGTGCAGCAAAGGAAAATACCGCTAAGGGGATAACAGTGGAGTACAGTTAGAATGAATAAAATTAAGGCAAATTTTCCTAATGAATAATGCATTTACTAATAAACAAAAGGGCTGCCAAGGACATGACAGATTGGAGATATAGCACTTGAGTTAT
>JANHGO010000075.1:9545001-9558739 GCA_024606505.1 Aquila spilogaster
GTCAGCTGCCCTGGCTGTGTCCCCTCCCAACTTCTTGTGCCCCTCCAGCCTTCTTGCTGGCTGGGCATGAGAAGCTCGAAAATCCTTGACTTAGTATAAACACTACTTAGCAACAATGGAAAACATCAGTGTGTTATCAACATTCTTCTCATACCTATCTCAAAAACATAGCACTATACCAGCTACTAGAAAGAAAATTAACTCTATCCCAGCTGAAACCAGGACATAGATGTAGAAGCCTTTTTTTCTTTTCCATTTTCTTTTGTATATGAAAACTCGGGTGAACTGATTAATACCCAAGCGGATGGATGCTGTTCAGATACCCAGATATGACTATTTGTATACATATGGATATTTAATTACATTTGTGATTCCAGCTTGATTTGATTTGCTTTTGGAGAAGGGATGAAGGCTTGTAATTTAAAATATTTTTTTTATTTCACATCACATTTTACTCCTACATTTGGCAGATTCTTCTTTTCTTGTCACCTCAGCTCCGTGTCCTGGGTGTTCAGGCTTACAGCACAAGCAGTGCCAACCTTGGCTGCCTTAAAGTAAAAATAATGTCAAATGTTCAGATAGT
Organism: Aquila spilogaster; assembly: GCA_024606505.1. Classification (NCBI taxonomy): domain Eukaryota; kingdom Metazoa; phylum Chordata; class Aves; order Accipitriformes; family Accipitridae; genus Aquila; species Aquila spilogaster. Next base: position 9,545,585 of record JANHGO010000075.1, read on the forward strand.
TTTTGAGGTGTTGTTCTATTTCTGAAGATAATTTTCCTGCAATGGATAAAATAATCACCTAATTCCCATACTTGTGATATACTAAGTCTTCTTAAGGAGCACTATCACAAAAATCTTTTTTTTCCAAGAGAGGAATAACTTAATCTCGGGAAAGATGTACCCTTATTAGGATTTTTTAGGAAGCTTATGGGACTTAGATACTCTGGTCCAAGTATTACAAACAGTGACATAGTGGTAAATAAATCAATGACACTTCTCTGTTCAGTGGGCATAGGAAATAAATCAAATTCTGTATCTCTGTAATTAAGATGGGAGAATTCCATTTTATCTGCATTTGTGCTTTGCTGAAGGCAGTCAGATGTGTTAAAATAAGCTTTTTATTCTGACATTGCTTTTTTATTATCACATTGGTTTTTTATTTACGTTGTGACATTGGTTATTATTTACATTTTCAAAAGACATTTTTATTTACTTTTTTTGTTTACATTGGTTTTTTATTGTGACAATGACATTACAATGTCCTATAAAATATTTTGAAGAATGCTAACATGCACATTCTGAGAAACAAATTGATCACATGCTCTTAATAATTGGAAGAAAATTGAGAAATGTGAGGCAATCCCAACTGTTTCTTCCTTGCATTTATTCACTCGATAAATCTATCTCTATCTTTTTAATGCTCTGAGAAGTGTAATTAGTATAACGTTCCCCTACAAGTGAAAGATGGATAGGTGTGTGGAGAATTCAGGAAAGGGGGAGAGGAAGGAGGTATTAACGTTGAGCAGGAGCAATCTACAGCAGCCGCAGTCAATCTTTTGATCTAAACAGCTGATCATTAAAAGTGTCTGAGACATTCAAATCATATTTGCTGTAGTAAACTCTTCCCACCAATATATTAAAGGCACTTCTCACAACTGTAACATTTCTACATTTCTTTTAGGACCAGATAATGAGAATGGCGGAAAAATGAAACTTTTGACTTCATTACTGAAACTCTAGTTTTATTTTGAATGACAACAAAACACAAATCATATTGTTTGCAAGAGAACCATTTTGAAGCATTTTATTCCAGGTCATTGAGATACTATATTCCTTTAAGGGCAACCCATTTGTTTCAGTTATATTGAATACAAATGTTTTAACAATTAATATTATTGTAAAAATTTAAGAACTAAATATTTTGTTCTGATTATAACAAGCCATTTCAATTATTTTCTTTTTAGAATGTCACTGTCATCTCAGTTCTGTGAAGCATTTTGTTTGGCAAACTGGCCTTTACTGATGGAGGTACATTCCTCTACCATGCAGATAAGCTTTGAATCATTTCCCTGCTTTTCGGTTAGAAAGGAACATATGGGAGAATGTACAAGGCAGTTAAGGCCAGAGATCCATAAATCTGAAGGGTTACTGCAAGTGCATTATTCCAATTTTGGTATATTTATGTATGTGACAGATTAATAGGATATACCTTGAAAAAATTGCAATTTGAACTGTACTATAAACATTGGAGCTATTCTCTCTGATTAAGTTTTCTTAAATAAAAAAAAAAAGGGCAAAAGAGAAGGCTAGAACTACTTCAGAATTTCGTCCCTGTCTTCAAGCAAAAACAGAGACCTAAACTTTGGCTTTCTAGCTCATATGTGGGGAGAAATCGCCACAGCCTCTGTGTAAACAGTGCAGTTTATTACAAAAATTGCATCTGGCATGCTCCTAGGAACTCCAGACTGGTGGTGCCCTCATCAATATAAAACATGGACATGCCATACTTATCACCACATTTTAGAAGAAAATAGTCACTGTTGGCTTCTTTGACTGACTTATAGAGGTGCTTCTGAATTCTGAATCCCCTGTGGGACTTTGCCAAAAAAAAAAGCCTGGTTTCTTATTTTGATGGGGCTTACGTGGGATTTAGGTGCAGAACTCAAATCACTGCAGTTCTGGGCATTCAAAGAAAGACATGAAACTTTAGAAGGAGATGCACCTGGAGAAATTAGGCATTTCCAGGATTGGGTGGCAGATGAATGAAAAATTCCTGGCTTAGAATTTTATATTTAGATGCATCAGTTCTGCCCACATCCAATTTTAAATCTGATCCTGAGACTCCAGCCTTCAGTGAACCCAAACATACCCGGAAGTAAGTAAAAAGAACCCAAAATGTATTACTTTTTGAAGCATAATCCAATCAGTCTCATGATTTCTGAGAGCTCATGCTACCCTGTTAGGCCAAGGAATAGAATATCCATCAGAAGCTTGTATGGAATCATTTTTATCGTTTTCTTTCATCCTTTCCATCTAACTCCTCTTTCCCCCTTGAAAGTAAGCCAATGAGATGGATATATGTTGTCAAGGGGAGCTTTCTTTTTGAAGGATGCAAGATACTGCACACTGCCTGTACTAATAGTCATTCAGCCTGTCACATACCATAATAGTGCTCTGTGTGCGTGGAACAATATAGGCTGCATTTATCATAAAACTTGCCCCCAGGCAACTTTCTGAGCATACAGATAAAGGGAATTCATTTGTGCCCTGATCATTATTACAATGTTCTTCAACAGGTAGAAAGACAGACTGATTTTGTCTTGTCAGTGATGGCCTGTTCAGTATTGATGGCGAATTGTTTGTGCTTAATGATGCCCATAAATGCCATTGAAACATTTTTTCCTTGTATCTTAGGGTCTTTAGAAATATAAATATTCCTTCATTTGCTTTTGTTTTCAGAGATAGAGATAATAATTTCAATTCCTGACAAATACTCAACCTATGATTGAAAGTGGAGAGGGTGACAAGGTAGCGGCTGCTAGATATAACAAGTGATGTATTACTTATATCAGAATATCATCTGATGTTTTTATAAATAGCCTACACTTACACAAATATGGTTTCAATCCTGCACTTGAAATTTGGGCCAAGCAGTCCCATAATTCTGGAATCTCTGCCTAATTTGAGACTTATATTTTCTATCAGTGCTACTGCAACAATTGTTTTTCCGCTTAAAAAATTAATCCATCTTAATTCAAGAAAATATCAGTTTAGTGGTAATCTCTGGCTCCATATTATGCCCTCTAGCTTCTCTTTCTTTCTGGCAGGATGACAATGTCAGAATTAAATCATGTCTTCGGCCAGCAGTTTGCCTAGCTGCAGTTCTCTGAATGAAAGCCCAAATCTTTTTTTATTTCTCCATGTTCCAGTTTTTTTCCAGCTCACATGATTTTCTATATGTGGGGAATTCAAAACACAAAAAACAGTAAATTGATGAGTGGCAGTTAGATTAGGTTCAGAGCATGACATAAAAGGTAAGTTTTGGTAAAAATAAGAATAGTGGTGCCTGATTGTAACTAGTCTTTTATTTCCAGTTTGGGTTGTTTCCCTTTTTTGTTTTGACAGATACTGAGTAGCATCAGGTCATAATAGCATGAGGGATCAACTGCTTTATTTAAATGAATCAGAGATCTGACCCTAGCAGGTTGACTCCCTTTTCTGACCTCTTGCCATTTCTCACAAATGAGGCACTCTTGTGATGGTTGGAAATCCTGTCTCATGTCTTTGTACATCACCATTTCTGGCAAAAGAAAACATATCAAAAGGGAAGGCATAATATTTTAAGAGGTTTTATTATAGACCACATACTGTTAAAGACAGGTCATTGCCCAGTCTTCTCTGCTTCTCGGAGTTGTATGCAACATGTGAAGAATAGGGTCATACCAACTGCAGTATTCATAAAAAGGTTAATCTCTTCTAAATAGCTGAGTACTATGTCTTACCTTGCAGTCTGAAGGCCAATGAGACTGTTGTCATTATATAGCACCTCTTCCTTTCCTGGGCTTCACTGTGTGTGTCTTTGCTAAAATTCCTGCTGAGAGAGTTGCATGGTTCACAGTTTTTAAGTCAGAACATTCTTCCTTGTATTTATTTGGTAGCTGAATTTAGTTATTAATAAGACAGTTGTTGCATTTCCAACAGAGCTCTAAAAATGCTATTACTCCAAACACAGTAGTGAATAATCCCTTTTCCTTTTTTCAGTGAAATTAAGGATGCAACCAGAGCTTGGGTCGTGAAAAAAATAGGGAAAATAGTGAGCAGTCCAAAAAACAAGAACAGGTGTTTGGAGTAGCAGTGATTTTCAAGTTGTTGGTCAGCATCCTCTGGGAGTCTCAGGACCACTTGTAAAGGGATGAGAAAAGGAGAATTAAAAAAAGGTAAAGCTGGTTTTTAGGAGGACTTGCACTTACTACATGAAGGTGTGAATTTCCATCAAAGGTTTGCAGTTAAAAAAGGTTTCCTCCAAAACCAGTAGCTAATGATGAATGTGTCTTCTTCATCTTTTATTCCATGCTGTACTCTGAGAAAAAAAGGTGCCCCTTCCCCAAAAAAGCATTTAAACAAAATACAGAACCTGAAATATGAAAAGCAAGATGGCTAACAGTGGACTAAATCAGATGAGCATATTACTATAATGAACTTAATTACGTGGGGAATTTATAATTATTTTATATTGCTTTTAAAAAAATCTGGTGTTGAAGACTCTGTAGGGAACAAATAGTCTCAAAACCAAACTACTGGTAACATTTAATACATGCACCAGAAGAACAAAGATCCCTTTAAGCTTTTGTAAAAAACTGAGGAAAGAGAAAAACAGGGAAATAATACACTGTATATCATAATATAGTTGTATGTTTAACGGTAATTATTAAAAAGGAATTTAAAATCATCTGCTATCCGTTCCCGCAGTTTTATGCACATTCTGAATACTTTTTAGCTACATTATCTTGTACATAAATGCATAAAGACATATATCAGCCTTTATGTGTGAATAAAGATGAGTGAATTAATAGCTCTTGTCTTAAGCTAAAGCTCTTCTACTGTCTAAATCTAAGCAGGTATTAAAACTCGAGGGGCCAGTTTCTAATCTGTTATGCCACTGTAAATTAAGAGTGATTCAAAGGAACTGAAAGTGGTGAATCCTAATTTCACAAAGTGTAACTGAGATTTGAATTTGGCCTTAGGTTCTATGAGTTACATCATGAGCAACTGCAGCAGTATTATGTGTTGTGGAAAGAAAGTGTTCCCCCCGAGTGACTGTGGCAGAGTTAGCCCCCAGTTATTTGGTTACGTGAATTTGAAGTATTAACCTGTCTCATTTTCAGAGTTTCCTATTTTGTCTCTGCCCATGGATTAGGCAGCTGCTCCACTGACTTTATGGTAATCCTGGGGAAGGAGAGCTATGCATTTGCATGCTGCAAGTTAATTGTGAACTTAAAAAACCTCCTCCCCATGCCCTTCCTCTTAAAAACAGATATTGCAAATCTGTATTCACTCTTTTCCTTCTTGAGCTCTGCATAGGCGTTACGAGCTTTCCAATGATATCCTTGGGGTTTTACATTCAACCTAACATATGGCATGTATGTGAGTCTATTCTCAAATTTGTTTGAGTTTATGTGTGATTGGGAGCAGTTAGCTGGGTGAATTGCTGAATCATGGAACAATTATGGCAGGAATCCTCTGTTTTTGTGTTTTTCTACAAATGATATTGTACTGTGTTGCATTCACTTCAGTTCTTGGCAGGACTGCTGAAAAGTAAGTTACAGCTGTTGCCATCTGGTAACTTTTGAAGCAATTTCCCTTACCTGTTTCTGTTGCTTAATAATTCTTTGTTTACCCTATACAGGTAACCTGATCTTCAGTCTCATAGCAAATAGTCACCTTTCAACTGTCTGTCTTCTTCTTTTGTCATTCTGTTAAAGGCTAGTTTCTTACAATGTAGCTGAGTCTGACTTGGGGAAAAGGTGCAACTGGCTCCCCCATGGAGAAATAGCTTTCTGTAGCTTTTCCCACATCCTCAGAGAACTGTTTACAGCTGTAGCAATTCTCTGCAGACTCTGCTCCCACCAAAAAGGTGATGTTGAAGCCATTCTCTTGCTTTCTCCTTGCCAGACAACTGTCCCAGTCACTAGTATTAGGTGGGCAACTGCAGCATTCAGAGGAAAGCTAATCATTTGCATGGATGTTAAAAACAACAGGAAAAATTTGTAGAAAAGAAAAAATTATAAAAGTTTATTAAATGCAGTGGACCCCTGTCTCAGGACACCTCTGAGCTAAAATAATCTGAAGCTGAAAAATATCTGGGAAGGTATTGCTGTGTGCTTGCTCTGTGTCATCTGCTTTTAGAGATGGGACACTAGGTTAGAAAGACCTTTGGTTTGTCCCGATGTAGTTCCTATTATGTTCATACATTAAAAATCAACTTCTGAAATTGAGCTAGAAAAAAGCAAAATTAAAGAAGAGTCATCTGCCCATCTCTGTATTTAAACAGGCAAGGTTAATTGACAATTGACATGCATTTACAGCGCTTAAGCTGAGCAGGAACAATACTTGAGAATTGCATTTCTATCCTACATACTTTTAACTTCCTTTTTTTCTATTCATCTAATGTCAAATGAGATTTTGGTTTCTTTATACAACTGGTAAAAGAAAGTTTCTGCCTTTCTCTCTTCCTTTAACTCTGAATTTAACCTCAAAATTCCTTTAAGCACCTGTCCAGTAACATCACCCTGAATAGTGTGCCAGAAAATATCTCACTGGTGCAGCTAACACAAAGCTGCAATCATGAAAAATAGTCTGCTATTTTGTGGAGCAGAATACTGGAGTGCAACAGATGATCTTTCTCAGTGTGACAGTTTGCACAGCAACTGGAAATTCTGTCCTCCAGAATTCAGCTAAAGACACAGCAAAACCTGCAGAAAAAAACATCCCCTCAGTTAAGATCTGGCATATTTGCCTGTTAATTTGACTCATGTCCCACTAGTTTTGCGTGCCTTAAGTGACTTTAGACTTGGGAGTTTTAATAGCAATTAGCAAGCACTTTTGCCATTAGTCTCTGACATTCTCTTTGCAAAGCCACACTTAGCTAGCAAGATGGGAGCAAACAAATGGACAACACAGGAGTGAAAAATGTACAGTGTACAGAGTTCACCAGTATAAAAGACTATTTCAAAAACTGTCTGGAAGATGGTTAAAACAAATTACTCACCTTCCAAAATCCTCAGGTAGCCAGACTTATCCAAAGAGTGAACTTTGAGGTTAAAGTAATGTGATCCAAACTGCATGGAAGATAGATAGCTGGTTGGGAAGGAAACGTTGGCTGAAATAACTAACTGACAAGCTGTTATGCCTCATCTGATCCCACACACATCAGGATCGGTCTTGCATACATATTCTTGTTTATCTTCCTACCTCCCGTATGTAAGAGTTGCTTCCTAATTTCTATCACGTCCACTTGATGAAATTTTATAATGGTAATTTCGTTTTTCAACATTATAGTATGATATCTTATTAGTGACTTTACTGTTTTATTAACCTGAATAAATCCTGCCATAGTAACAGGTGTTACAAGCATTTCAATCTGATTTACGTAAGAAATTTCCAAGCTAACAAGAGGACAGAATGGCTACCCCAATGCTAACTCATGGAAACCTGATCTATGCTCAGTATATTTCTTTAGGACCTTTTATTTGTTCCAGAAAGAATGAAGGGTTAACATCTGGTTCAAGGACTGCTGCTGCTGTAAGGACCAGTGCCTTTATGAAGTCTTTAACAATTCTAAGACTAAATTTTATACAGTTAATAGAGTATAAACAAGGTTTTTTTGGTTGTGTGAAACACTGGAAGTTCTTATTCCTTGTTAAGGATAAATCAATTTTTGCAGTAGAGAGAGGAAGAAGGGAGAAGGCACCATTTTGAATAAGGAGCAATGAGTAAGCAGCCCCAGTGAAGAGAACTATGTGTGAGTCAGTGCTTCTCTTAACTCCCAAAGGTATTATTTTTACTTCAGATCTAAACATGCAGGACTAATTTGGCTATAGTGGATGGCAAATGCAGGTTTATTTGTCTCCTCTTCCACATTTTTCCATTTACCCACTTCACCATCGTGAAAGGAGTTAGTTGTACAACCTTTTTTATCTCTGCATGTCTTGAAGAACTTGCACAAGACAGCAACAAAGTACCATCCTCCCTCGTGTTCCTGTGTAGTGGTGTATCAGCCAAGTCACCATCTAGTTCTTGAAACAGCCAGAGTACAGCAGAGAAAGATGCCACTAAAAGGATAATAGTGGAGTACAGTTAAAATGATGAGAATTAAGGCACATTTTCCTAACAATTTTTGGTAATGAATAATGCATTTACTAATAAACAAAAGGGCTGCCAAGGACATGACAGATTGGAGATATAGCACTTGAGTTATTGAAAGTGGCAGACAGGTCACAACTTTTATTTGTGTTAATAGCTAACCACCTGTCAGATAAATTGGGAAGTAGATACCTCCACAGCAGTGCCAGCAGGCGCCTTTCAGAACTGCGAGAAGGGACCAAGAGGACAGACAGCCTAGCTAGCTATCGTGCTGGCAGCTGAGAGATGTCTGTTCTTCTCTCTTCTAGTTATACCTATGTGGTAATATCCGCTGATTAAGAAAGGACTGAATACACTGTTACTGGTTTTGGTAGATACAACCCCAGAGAGCCCTTACCTGCTTGTGGCAAACACAGGATTTAACTTCCTCTTGGCAGAGAGGTCATTACCTACAGTGTCAAATACTGACATGCATAGCTCTACAGCACAAACTGGAAACTCATTGGTACTTATTAAACATTTGGCAGCCCAAGCATTGCCCTCACAGATAACTAAATCTATTTTAGACTTAAATTATTTGGAGGATGACACTGTATGGCACTTCTTCTTATGTTTGCAAACTCGTATGGATCTTAAAAGATATTTCTAGCAGGATTTTTCATGGTTAAAAGGAAACCCAGGACCTATTTGGGTTCAGAAAGAAAAGAGTTCTCCCATTCTTTGATATGATCCCATAGGTGTTTTCAGAAAAAGAGGTACACTCTACATAGTTCTCCACTTAATTTAACTGATCAGATAACTAATCCATTTCTAACAGTTCTAATTTTAGTTTCCTCCTCTGCCTGACAACATTTGAACCTACCCTACCATTAAGGACTTACAGGATTGATTTTCATCCTACTCCCCACTCTGTTGAAGCTATTTCACTTTACACAGAATAATTAAATACTCGGTAAGCCACAGAGAAAGAGAACAAGAGTACATATTACCCTGCAGCCCAATGATTACATTGCATTCAGATATAAGCTGTCATCACAGCTACTTGCACCTACTGTTCTGTTTAAAGAAAGGCCTTTAATCCAGCATTTTCACTTGCAGGTGATGCTTTAAACCCTATACTAATGTGATACTAGCTATCATATTAATTCATGTCCTGGGATTTTTTTGAGAAGACCTTGTTCTTGAAGTTATTTCAGGAACAAAGTTCTAGATTAATCCCAACCTTCTATAACTACTGTAGGTGTTTTAAGTAAGGACAGTAGTTTTCAGAAACTCTTCTTGTACACAAAGGAAAGAGCCGGACATCTTCAAAGCATAGTTCACATCTTAGGTAGTTCCACTGCTGTCTGAAAGTGTCTCTCTTTCTTCACTGACCATGTGAGAGGTTTGGGTAACCGTTGTCCTTTCAAATTTATTTTAATATCATATGAATATAAACTTTTTTTTAAGATTTTCTCAAATTCATTTGAAGTGCACAAAATACAGTTGCATCCACAGTACTTTCTTGACCTGGGAAAGGTACTGGGAAAATAAAATCTGTTCTTACAGATAGTTTGATTTTGCATTAACCATAACCTTGGAACTTCATTCATGGATGATTCTCCTGTTCCACAGAAAAGATATTCTCTACAGTGGCAATTAGTACCTCAGCATAAATGTTTAAGTATGTGCAAAGGAAAACCTGCCCTATTGTGTTGTTATGGCTGTTTTTCAGCTGGGATCCTGATATTTTACGAATGTTACAACTTAGCCAGATGATCAACATATTCCCAATAGCACCATTTGCCAGTAAAATAACTACTGCTGCCTACAGAAGTGTTAAAACCCTTAGACTGAAGCACTGTACATAAAATCTCAGCATTTTTGTTTGCTGTTTCTGTGATTGATAGTAATAAACTTCACTTTTGTGAATGAGAGGCTTCTGTGTAAACACTTGCAGTGTATTACAAAAATGAACATGAAAATGTGTGTTCTTCACAGAGGCTTTTTCCATTTTTTGATATGCGTCCTTATGCCAGCCTGTCTCTGGCATATTCAGAAATTCAGATACCATATGTCCTTATGATCATCTTCAAAACTTCCAAATCCGGGCACTCTCTCTTCAACAAGCTTCTTTTATTGATAAGTGCTGCTGCTGTGGCTGCATCTGCTAAAAGCAACTGTTCACAGCTCCAGTGACTAATCTCATTTAGGTTAATGGTATCTGCAAGGTCACTTGGGAAGGATATGAAGACACTATTATGCACCTGGATGCTGCTCTGTAGGTAGAGATGAAGCGGGAACATAAACTGTTGGAGAGAGACCTGTCATGGTTCTCACAGATTTATAGATTACCCTAATTGTTCTTTAGCATTGGATAAAGTTACCTTAAAATTGAGGATTTAAAAATAAGCAAAAGATACTTGTACAATTTGATTGTTCCTAGAAATTCTAGAGTGTAGAGTTTTGCTATTTCTGAAAAATGTGTTCAGCTGATGAGTATATTTGTTTGAGCTGGAGAGAAAAGACACATAAGACCTTCTTCCACACACCTCTATCTTGTGTTTATGGAGAAAGAAGGATGAGAAGTGAAGCTTCTCTCTCTAGCTCTGTATCTCTCTTTCCACGCCCACCCCCCTTTCTCTTTGTACCTCTATATCTTTCTCTCCCTTTGTCCTACAAAAAAAGTGGTACACAGGCAGTAGGTCCCATTCATACATCTGGCCAGCATGAGAGAGGAATACCTGAATCTGCTGATGGCCTTGATGCAAAAGATTGCTCCTTTCTATCCCATCTGGAATAACAGAAAATCCAAAGTGTATCTCTTGAGTCCTTTTTGGAACTTCTCCTAGAGAAATAATACTTTGCTCGAGGCTGGGAGTGAATTCTCATATCCTTAACTATTTCTAATTATTTAGCAGACAGGATTTGGGGATTTGGACTACTTTGATAAAAGTGCTTTAAAATAAATAGAACAACTTCTGTATTTTAACTGAAGAACATTAGCAAATTAATGTATTGCTGAGTGACTATCATTTGTTGTGTGTTGCAAAATACAGATTGCAACAGTACAATCTCCATTGTTGTTAATTGCTATTGTTAATGCTTTTTAGTTAGTACATGAATTTCAGTGTAAATAGCACTTTCTTTTGCTGCTAGCTTCACAGAATATTTGCATACAGCCATAAATTCCTTACTCATAAAAAACCCTATTAAAAACAATGGAAGATAATATGTTGATAATACATCAGAGGCTTTTGCTAACAGTAGAAGAGAGCACAAAGGAGTGATGGCAAATATCCTTCTGCATAGTCATCTGTCTTGCTATACTCTCACTTTTACTTTAGTTTTGACTTTCCAAAAATACTTTTTTTGGGGGGGGGAAAGTCAATAATTGGAAATACAATTTATCTGATAAACTTTATGGCTTCTTTCAACATTGATTTTGTGTGCTATCATAAATGGATTTTGGCTAAATTTTTTTTACGCTTGCCCCCACTTTCCCTACAAGAAGTTCCATAGCCTTCAGAGCAATTACTGAAGGTGCTGGAGTAACATAGACAGGTCTTTAATGGCATTCAGCAGACGTAGAATCTTTTCTACTAATAACTTTTTCAAACTACCTTTTCCTTGCATCTTCCCTCCATCCCAAATGGGTATGTGCTTGCATAGAGTTAGTCGGAATGGCACCAAATGATAACATGGAAATGCCTCCTTGTCCTGTTTCTGATTTCTCATTAGCAATTCTGTAAATGGAAATGATTCTATATAGTAGGGTCAAATCACTGAGTCACTACTATAATTCAGCTAATGGGATGATTATTTAAGTATTCTTTGTTCTGACGACCTAGGCTCTGCTTTTTGAGTACTATGTATAGACTGTTTGCTCTTGTAGAATTAAGGTCAAGGAACAGTATGCTTTTGTTGATATAGAAACAGCTCAAGCACAACATATAGCTCTGTTTATTGTATTACCTGTGATTTTCATTGAAACAGACTTCCCAACTTGTGTCTGTACTGTTCTTTATTTAACATATAAAGCACTTTATTCCATTTAAATATGAAGTATCTGAGCTCAGAGGAGACTAAATTAGATAAACTGATCCCTGAATGATTCAGAAAGTCACAATTAGAGGTGGATAGTCTCAACATTTAAAGTTTTTAAGCAAACTAGCTGTGAATACTTAAATTTTGGGAGGCAGAAAGATGGATGAAGAGACATACTGTCAGACTAATACTTGAGAGATCACACCATTGCTTACAAACATTGTACCTAAACACATTTGAACTATTTGGTTATACTTCCCTCTTGGCTCTCTTATTTCTGCTGGGAATGGGGGAAACTGTACTTCAGCCTGAAGTTGTTCAGTGCGATTACGTTTATCCAGGGTTTTCCATCTCACTTTGGTGATTATTAGAACTGCTTGTATTCTCAGCATAGCACGCCTTGCCCTGGGTGCTTTGACTTACAAATTTCTATTTTTTTCAGAGTGTGTGTCCATTCGGAGCGAAGACACCTTTGCCCTAAGTTGTTATGGTTCCTTCATAGCTTGACAAAGCCCAAAATAACAGATCCTATTCCAAATAAATTTAAAAAGGATATTCCTTCTGACTTCTGTGGCAACACACTTTTGTCAGAAAGAAAGAAAAAAAAAAAAGACCATTGTGGCCAGAAAGGCCATTGTCAAAATGACGGACTTTATATTCTAAATCAAAAATATAAAACTGGAAAATTAATGGAAATAAATTAAAAGGTCTAAATGCTTGAAAATCTAGGATAAATGTCTTCACTTTTATGCACTGTTCTTCACCTAGAAGTGCAGACAGCTTTTAATAGCTAATATATTCCTTTCTTATAAATATTTTTGCATATTATGCAACTTAAGAATATGTTTTTAAAGGAAAACTAAACAGACATGAGTGGAATCTTCACACTGAGAAATGGCCAGCTTAGTATGCAAGCAACAACACTGTCTCACATTCATTTGAATGCTTGCCATCTGGAACAGATGCATTAGTTGTGGCTTCAGTAATGACATGGTGGAGGAGAAGACC
>JANHGO010000075.1:9583236-9617681 GCA_024606505.1 Aquila spilogaster
TTTTTAATGCACTTTCTGTCAGCTGTCTTCACAGCTTTTAAATGAGATTCTGTCATCTTGACATATTCACAGATACACTGAAATTTAACAGGAGAAAATGAAATAAAATTTTTCTCATTCCTAAATAAAATGCCTGTACATTCACATATGTATTTTTGAATGTTACTGTTTTTCAGCTATTTCCCAATATAGAGATCGACAACTTTTTGTTTACTGAATAATAAAATAAAAAAGTAACAGCTTATGCGATTTGGACATGATTGTTTAATTGTTTTCCAAGGTGCTATTATTAGTTAAACAACAAAACTACTGTAGACCTTCATTTTTAGATCAACTTATTGTAAAGTGCTCAGTTAACCATTGTACCTGCAAAGATGTGCAGACAATTTGTCCATGAATGTTCCACTTCGTTTTCTCACTGATCTGCAAAATTCATGTTTAAATGCAGAAACAGGGTAATAATAGAAAACCTAGCATTGTAAGCTTCCTGTGCAGAACTGTGTTTCAAACTAATCGACACTTCTACTTGAGCCACTATTTAAAAATCAATTTCGTATTCAGTGAAGATCATTAGCTAGCATCAGTAATGAAGGATGGGAAACTCCTGACATGGAGCATTTTGGTATTACAGAGTCCATTGACACCTTGGGCCCATACATTGTGGTTGGGTGTTGAAAAGAATGCCTTTAGGCCTAATTAAATTACTGTGAACATCTTTGGCAGTGGTGGTGATGAGTGTTTTTAGTTTTCCCATCACTAAGCCATACACATATTTCTTATACTAAACTGAAACTTTGTCTAAACTTAAGATCAGTTACAAGTGAGAATGAACACATTTACTTCAGGCCCAGCCTTTATGGAATGTAAGGAAAAAAGAACTCCTACGTGAACTAAATTAAATAGCAGTTGTGCAGTCCAGTGTATAAGTGGAAGGGAAGACAGGCCTAGTCCTTTTCCTCTCTATCACCTCCAGGTAAAACCTGACAGAGCATAAACAGGAAGGAGAGATAATGAAATGATTCTCTTCCCTCTTGAGTTGCCTTCTGCATCTTTTGTCCAGCAAAGATTGATAGCTCCAGAAGTGACAACACTTGACAACTGAGCTCTCTGTAGTGCCACTGGGTGAAAGTCTGGAAGGTTCACGGTGGTGCTTCATTCAGTTAGTAACATAAGCAGGATTGGCCAAAGGAGTCACAACCTTGCCAGTCCAGCTATCACAAGTGATGAAAGGGCTCTGACAAGAGTCTTCAACATAACGGCAGCAGTAGTGCCAAATAGACTTTTCCCTGGAGTTAACTGAGAAGTGGACACGTTAAAATCCCATTGCTGAATATGACTGATGAGAATAGAGAGCTGCCTAGAGTCTTGGAACTGGTGGTGATATTTAACAGTGATTTGTTGCCTTAATACATCATCTTTCATTGAAGGATATCAAAATGCTTTACAAACTTTTAGAAGGCCTCAAAATATACTAAGGAACTGCCCCTCTGCTCTCATCTGTCGTGTAGCAACAAAATGTAATGGAATGTTGGTGGAAAGATTCAACCTCTACCGCCATACCACCACCATCTGTCTCTGACACCATGCTTTAAAGTGGCAGGCATTCCTCTCAGAGCAGCCCTCATAAAATATATAATTCATGTATGTAAGTAAAAAAACATAATACTTTTAATATTTTTTATTTTTTAAAAAAGAGAGCAACAAGAACACAGAACTAGTAGGATATTTCATCTTGTTTTTGTGAAACTGATGTATCAGGCTGGCTCGATGGCAGTGGCTGCTGTTCTTAGTGAGTTCTCAAGGTGTTTGTCAGAGATTTTTGATGAAATTTTACTCTTCCTATACTTCATCCTTGAAAATAGTAGTTCACAAATGTACGTGCTGCCAAAAAGCGATGACATGAGTAAAGCGTGATTGTGAAGAATGTTTTTCTCTGGTAAGACGAGGCTTATGAAAGGGAAGAGATGTGGTCAGATTTTCGAGTTGAATGTCTGATTCACACTCCATTTGAAAATTTCCAGGTCATGTATTTATGTCAACTGAAAACTGAGTTGCAAACACACCAAAAAAGAAAAAGAAAAAAAAGATTATTTCAGCAATTTTGAAACCTGTTCTCAAATTCCTTTATCAAAACGGAAAGCACGACTGTATTTTTTTGCTACTCACAGGGCTGTGTTTAGCCAATGAATTGAAGTGCATAAAATTATTTGCTGTCACTTGAGTTAGCACTGCACTGCGCACTCCCCATGCTCTGGTTTCAGCTCAGACAGCATTAATAGCGCACCAGTGTTT
Source organism: Aquila spilogaster (assembly GCA_024606505.1). NCBI lineage: Eukaryota > Metazoa > Chordata > Aves > Accipitriformes > Accipitridae > Aquila > Aquila spilogaster. Next base: position 9,585,529 of record JANHGO010000075.1, read on the forward strand.
GGCTGTTGGTGAGTGATAGGTGCGCTCCGGCAGCCGGGCAGAGCCACAGGGGCAGTGGGGGGCAGGTGGTGCAGGGCAGGGTTGGGCCCCATTGCCTGCTGTGCCTCACCGCATGCTGCCCGGAGTTGGACATGCCTGAGTCCTAATACATTATTCTGAAGTTTGTTCTGCTTAAATTAGCGTCTTTAAACCTTTCATTCTTTATTTCTATGTTATGTCTTATTATGATATATATAGAAAGCACTGGAAAATAATTGCCACTTCCAAATATGTATGGACGTCTGTCATGCCCAGATCTTCTCTCTGAGGCTCAGAACTTGAAGGCATCCAAAAGATTCCAGCAGCTCTGAAGATCCCATATTTACCTATAATCCAGAAAAACATGAAAACAAATGCTTTTGTTTCCCATTACTAAATTCATTCCCTATAGCCACTGGTTTTTATTTTTGCTGTAATTTTTTTAATGCACAGCAACCTTCTGACAATTTTTATTTCCAAGCAGAATTGTTCTATCCCTGATGGACTTTCTCTGAGGTCTCCTTTCGAAATGTTCTTCAAACATTACTCTAAGCTGTTATTTCTATGTTGGACTCAAGAAGACATTGGTATAAATTTCTATGAGGGATAAAACTTAGACTTCTGGTTGGGGTATTTAAGCACTTGAATTGACAGAGCTTGTAAAAACTGTTACTGCAAATGTTTAGAACAAGTTAGGCAATTTAGGTATGGCTTCAGTATGGCTTTGTCTTGGCAAGGGCTAAGCCATCTGTTTTTATATTCTATTACTCTAAAAAGGAGTATGAGAACTATTCCTCACTTACTGAAGCCTCATGCAGATTTCTCTGTAGATTCCCCAGCTCTTACTCATTCTTCCAGAGTTGTCTCTATTTTATTGAAGAGATCTTCTTTATTTTACAGATCTTCTATGTATCTTTGTCCTGATATGTGTTCAACACAGATGTTCTCAAAAGAGGATATTTAAGACTTTTTCAAGAATGCTTCATGGCTCAGTTGAAAAGGGTCAGATTTTTTCTGGATACACTTTAAAAGTGAATTATGAAGAAGAATACATGAACTTTGACTCAATAAAAATTGGGAATAATTTTCCATTTGATACTCTTTTTCATGCTTATTTCAACTTATGATGTGCCAGTGAAAAAGGAAATACAATCAGTTTGTTACTGTATTTAATCTATTGGAAAAATTAGAGTATTCAGATGTGATGAAATATTCAGATTTTATTCAAATACAGGTGAAAAATTTAAGTCATATGGTCTATATTTTAGATTCTCTCGCTGTGCATATTGGAGCCATTTCTCTGGTTTATTTTACTCAGACAGAATCTAGTGATGAAGATTAATTTATCCAAGTAGTTAAATGTGTTTCAGGTAATGCTCACAACAAGCCAAGCATCATTAAGATCTCCAGAGTCTTATTATTAACTACTCTTCTCATGGTGCTGAGTTTACCGTTATGAACTGGCAAAATTCTTTTAAGCTTTCTAAAACAAATACATTTGTCCAATTTTGGATCAATACCTTTTGGGGTTTTGATTGTTTGTTTGTTTTTTGTTGTTTTGTTTTTAACCCAATGGGCACGGATACTTAATCATATTTAGTCGGAAAATGGTACTATGACTCTCATTTGTCTTTAGCAAAAGAACATTCATTACTGGTTGGAAGGTCCATTAAATTTTCCTTCAACTGTATATTCCTATGGGAAGGCATGTAGCAAGAAACATTTTTTCAGCAGTTTTACCATTGTACAGCCTTAGTTTTAATAGCCACAATGCACCATTTACAGAACTTGTATTTATCATGCGTACAGCTGAGGAAATGTATTTCTAAATTCTAGGCATTTACATTTATAAACTTCACTTTCCAATTGTCTCTTGTGCAATAAGTAAATTTATTAACTTGGACTCGCTTTGGTTAATTTTCACTTGCTTTTTGATAAGACAGCACAAACTTTTTACAGAGAATTTTAGTAGTAGCAATTATCACCATTTTTGATTACTATGAACTTGTATTAGCCTTTTTTCAGTATAAAAATGAAATGAAAGCCCTAAGGGATGCACATCTAATATTCAAGATTTTATCGCTCTAAAGACTTACTGCAAATTGTGTAAAAGCAGACTCTGCACCTTCTCAAGGCACAGAGTTTTAATCATTTTTATATTTCTTTTATGAAGAGATCTTCTTTGCATCTAAAATAACCTAAAAGTGTCTCTAAGATCAAAATGACTTACTTTTTGCTTCCCTTTCGTAACTATTTTTAATACTGTGTTTTTTTCTTTCATACTATATTAACTGTGATTTTACAGGGAGCAAAACTCTTAAGCTCTTTAACCTGTAACTGTGTATTCAGCACAGGTAGACATAGTCAAACATCTTGTCCTACCTTCCGTTTTATATTTTGTTTAGTTTTACATTCCTTTGGTTGCATAATATAAAAGTATCACAAAATAGGTATTTGTTTAATGTACAAGAAAAACCTTAGTACTGTTATCGGACTCAATATAGGGATAAGCCCGAGAAAGGCAATGAGTCAGTCTTTTCTACCGTTGGTACCATTCTGCCTATATCTCTGTAGCATAATTCACAACAGTATCTTTTGTTACGGCTCTACAAAATTAGGACTCATCCAGTTTTCCTTTTCCTAGATATAAATTACAAGTTTTTCCCATGCTCAGGCTTAGATCTAGATAATTCTAGAACAAAGAGAAATGCACCAAAGGTATTTACGTTCCAAACTGTACACTGGATGACTCCCCACTTTGACAGGGTGTCACCATCAAGATGTCTTCCTTTTCTGTGTTTCCATTTAGATCATTATCTTATTTGATGGATGTCCTTCTTCTGAAAAAAAAGTCACCAAGCTTGTCTTTATATCATGTGGATGAACCTTTGGAGACTGCAGAAAACCCAAACAGTTCACAAATGAGCCTCTTCACAGTGATACTGCAAAATCTGTTTCCTTTTTCTAGGAAAGAAGGTATGGCACTACTTAGAATTTTTTATTTGGTTTAGTAATTGCCAAAAACAGAGGTACTGAAGCTATATGTGCATCACTCCTGATCAAGCCACTCAACTGTTTGGTATCTAGCATTTACTTCTTTGAATATATTTTAAAACTGTAGTCTTAGTTTAGCATGTAATGAGAATCTACCAAGAAAACTGCTAAAACTATACCATACATCAATCCTTTGGCACGTGCTATAGCACATTTTGTTTTTACAGGTTATTTGTTTTAAGAAAAAATATCTATGTTAGTGTATTGCAAGAAGTACTTCTTAGTATAAATGGCCTTTTTAAAGGTGTAGCATCATCTTCCTTTCATTACCTGCCATGTTAATAGAATAGCAGATGCTCAGGCAAGATTCAATTCACCTTAATTCGTTCAAGCTTAATTAGCAGCTGGGATGCATCTGGCAAGTAAACATGCAGATAGTGACAGCCTGAGTTAAAGAAAAAAAGTAAAAGGCTTTTGTTCATTAACCACATGTTCTTGGTTGTGAGTACTATGTGCTCAAGGCAGAATTATGTTTAGACTCCTTTTTTTTGTAAAAGACGGAAGCCTTCATACCCGCATCCTCATTGCCTGTATGCTAATGCTGGTAAGTCATGCAAAAATGGGAGCAATCCCACTACGAGATGTTCCTTTGCAGGTAAACGTTTGTACCATCACAGCTTAAATATATGTCTCAAGCTTGTATAAACAGAAGAGAATATTTTCTTCAAGAATTAGGTAGGCAAAATGGACCCCTTGAGATGTAATTAGGAATTATTTACAACTCTGAATAATGATCATGCAGTACCTTGCACGAAGCAAAATAAGCAAAGCCCATTCTGAAGAGATCCCTGCTGCCATTAAATATGTGACTAACTAGCAAAATGAGGGGCATAACTATAAGAAATGTGCAATGCCTTTGCAGTAGTTTTAGTTCCAATGCTCTTGGCTATAAATTCCATATTTGTGTATTAGCGGTTGCTGAGTAAGTGATGAAAGTAGCAAAGTTTTCTGAAAGTGGAAACATTTAGAACATAGGATTGCTTCTGTTTACTGTCAGAGTGTAAGATTTTGGATAGTGATAACCAATAGAGAGGTTATTAAGATCTCACTGTAATTAAAGTAAATGCAATTCAAATCTAAGTGTTAGTTCATAATGTAGCCCAGAACAAGGCTTTGACAGATGACATAGAAAGAATTGCATCCTAGTTGTGGCTTTAGTTTCCCAAACTTTTCTGTTTCATGTAAGGAGTTAAAAAAGGAATCTTTGTTTTTTCTTATTTATATAAATCCAGCCACAACATCTTTGGTTTGTCAAACATCTTCTATCAAAATCCTAGACTTCCACTTCTATATTCTGTATTAAAGAATCCTGTGAGAGATGACATGAGGTGTTTTACAGCTCACCAGGATGTAGTATTTTATGAGGTCAATTCAGTGCTAATGTTTTCTTTAGAGGAAATCCTATGAATTTTGCAAAATCAGGTTAAAAAGTTTGAAAAACAGTGATGATGTCATGGTAGGAATTGGTTGGAAGATCACTGTAAGATGACAGAATCTAATGTAAGAAAATGGTATAACAGTGGGTAGAATGGCAATAAACTGGATGCTGGCTGCTCTCGGTTTTTTTCAGGTTTTGTTATCTTCTTTGTGAAAAAATTCCTTCAAGATTGGTTTAGGCACTGACGGCTGATAACAAAGAGCTTATCATAGAGCTGACAGCTGAGGACCTTGCCTCTCTGAACCTACAAATGTATATGCTGTTACACAAAGATATACAGCAGTTTTGAGGATAAACTAATGTAAACATGGCTTTCCTCTGGCCTTTAGGGTAGCTGACCTGTCCAAAAGCATTTTTCAAATGTGTTGTTCTCTAATGTATCAGCTAATCATATATATTCAAGTTTTCCACCATGTTTTCCTTTTTCTTTTCATGCCAGACTGTAATAAGCATTTGCATTTTATAGGATATTTAAATTCACTTGGAGTGTAAAGGCAGAATGTCTAAATCAGTGTATGAGGCTGAGGAGGTATCAAAGACAGATTCGAAAGAGCTAAGATTTGATATAGGCCATTTTATTGATGTTTATTGGCTCATGGTAATTTGATATCTGTGCTTTGCTAAATTCAGCTGCATTCCACCAATTGCAAATGGGTCAAGGCAAAACAGATGTGAGATCAGTGTTTATACTGAACGTGAAGGCCCTGAATTAAGTCTATGGAAACCATCCCTTCCAGCAACATGGGGCGACAGTACCGCATAGATAACACATTATTGTCCCAGGTGGCAAGGACTGGGGAAGGAGAATCGGAGGTGGTAGTGTGACATCTCAAACTGAAATTAATCGTCAACCCACTTCCTTGATATTTATCATTACACTTATATAATGACAGCTTAAAAATATACCTTTGAAAATGACATTTTCATATAAGTACCAGCCAGCACACTCATTCCATTGGCTTGGTCAGACTACTAATGTATGTACCTATACGTGCAGATCCAAAGTCTGTGGTGAAGATTGGTACTCTGTGCTCAATAAACTTCTGATAGAAGCTAGAAGTAAAGTTCTCAGCCACTTTGGAGATGCAGAATCAGGCCAGCGGTAAATTTTGAGATACAGCTGTTTTGTGAACATAGCAGATACTGATTGATTCATTATTTATAATGGCACATTCTGGATTATGAATACGAATAAAAAACTCAGCAAAAGCTATTGAAAATGGAGTATATCTTTTTTATAAAATACCTGGGGATGCTGCATTTCAAAAGTATTCTAGAAGTAAATCTCAGTATTAAGGCCATTTCCATAAGTTTTTAATGCTAAGCCTCTTTAGCTTAACAATGAAAACACTTAACTTCACAGTTTGACAGAGAAGTATATTAGAAAATGTCATGGAAGGACTATGTCATGCCAGTAATTCATTCTCCTTAGGAAAAATCATCCAGCAAAGTCTTTATGATTTGCGAGAGGCACTGAACAAAAATTAACTATCAAATCAGTCACTCACTGGGCATACTCACTGTTACCCTTTTTTGTTTGAAATATCCATGAGATATAATATGTTATGCAAATGTTCTGCTAAAATAAATGGGCCTGGTAGTATAGAACAGAATTTAGTTAGGACAGTGGAATAACATGATCTCATTACATTAAGCATGTGGTGCAAATACTGCATTTAGACTGGTAATCAAACGAATTGTCTAGTATTGCATATACTGTGATCAGGTGTGCAGTCTAGGCTTTCCTTTGGGGAAATATCAATGTTGTAATTTATTATCATGTTTTCTTAGAACCAATACTAAGTAAAGCTCATGCACTCGGAGCATTCATTGAAAGATGAATAAGGATGTTTGAACCAAAAATGACCTCTGAATGTCAATCTTAGCACACCTTTTTTGGGGTCTTTTCTTACTTTCTGTCACAAGTAATTTATCTGGTTGCTTATTTAATTAAAGAGTATTTGAGGTGGCTGAAAACACCATCAGAGGATACAGCTTCCCAAGTGTAACTGAGGAAGAGTGAGTGCTTGAAGGGTGACCCCAAGAAGACCTGAAGCAGGAATGTTGCCATTGGTTGGTTAGCTCTGAGAGGAGGAGAAATTCCCTGTGGCTGCTGACAAGCTCACAAATATTGTAATTTCCCATTGCGACCTTCAGTCCTGTGTTGTCTCCTTGACACCGTTCATATTTAAATGCAGCCAAGAAGTCAAAAAGCATCTTTTATATGTTAAAAACAATTTACAGGAGGTTTCCATTTGGTATTTTAAATGACAATTTTCTTCTATCTCTGACAATTTGTCTCAAATATTTCAATGAGCAATGAAGTTGTGAAAGTCTAAGCATTTTTAGTGCTTTTCCAGTACTTCTGTGACAACTGAAGTTTTTGTTATTTATTTATATTTACCTTACAAATTGACATTTCTTGATTGCAGTTACTTTTAAGCTTCATTTTCTGGGGTGTATGAGAGATCACAATAGATAAACATGTTTTCAGAGTAAATGTGTATTTCTGCTCAGAAATTGAGACTTCAGCTTCAGATTATTGGAGTACCTAACGATCACCTATATATGTATGTAAACTTCTTTTTTTTGTTCAGACTTTGGCCACCCAAAGCCTTTTTGACAATAGTCATGCAGATACCTTACTGGTTCATGGACTCATCTTCAATGGGACTGTGTAGGTTTATATCAGTTAAAAATCTAATGGTCTGGGACACACCAAATAGGAGGGATTAATCTTTACTGGAGTGACAGGACTGTGCAACCTCATGGCATAGCAAGGAGAGCTGACATTATCAGAAAAAGCTCAAGAAAAGTAAAAATAGAATAGGTCACCTCCATCAATTTCTGGTCTGAGAAAAGTGTAACTCTAAAAAAAGCAACAGTGAATATCTTTAACAGCTATAGATTAGAGAGTAAAAGTGGATCTAAAAATCTTACTTTTTCAAGGAGATGTTCAATACTTATCCAGTGAAGAGATCGCAGACTCTTAAAAGGATTAAACCAATGATTACACTAAAATAGCAGTGCCACTTAGAAATAGACTTCTAAATCACGGGGGCTGAAGTAAGGGCAACAGGGAGCAAGCATGAAAAGCGGTTGTGCTAAGGGGCTATGACACTAGGGGTGCTGGGAGGAAGCTTGGTTTTTTTACACCAGTAGCAGAGACCACTACACATAAGGAGTTTGCAATGAGATTGACAGCTGGTAAGACAGAGATAGTGTTAGGAGGACGTTGCAGGGCAAAAAATCAGAAATGAAAGAACTGTTCTTTTCATAAAGATACACTGAAAGCGTTTTGAGTCTCTTCTAAATGTTATAACAGGCAATTTTAGTAATCAGTAAATACTGTGTGATGTATAGGCAGTGTTTGTAGTAAACAGAATAAATAGAATAATATATAGCCTACAGTATGTATAAAGATGGGCTTGAAAATTGAAGAAAGAACTAGCTTTTAAGCACGGCATTAGAAGTATGTTGACTTTTAATATAATTAAACAGCTTTCTGCAGAATAAACTGCTACTCTTTGAATAAACATTTCTGTATTATGTCATTAAGATTATTGAATGATAAAAAACAGGGAAGATTTGTTCCTCAAAGTTGTGTTTTTTGCATAATAAGGGACTTTAAATGGCAGAGCAGAGATGGCCTCTAAATCCAATTGCCAAAGCCACTATTAAAGCAAGAAAGGCATTTAGATGGGATTTGTTCAAATGCCATAGGCAAATAGAGTCTAATCCATTGTGATGATTCTGGTAGGAAATAAGAGCACCTAGGCTCATAGGATTACTTTATTTTAAGAACATGGCAGAAAGAAAGAGAAATTATGTCTAAATCCATTCATTTTGGAAATTAATTGCCTTGAAATGGCAACCTTCTTGAAAATGATTGTCTATCAGTGTCCTATCCAGAACACAATGTGAGGGGGAAGATCTTCAGTGAGTCCACAGACTGTGTGGGATAGATGTTGTGAAAGTGGCCTAGAAAACTTGGAGTTAGAGAAGTTGCTCAGTGCTGTGCTGCACTGCACTGCTTTCCATCATATGGACTCAGAGTCTGGACATATTGCCATGTATTTAGATTCAAGTCTAGGGTACATTTCTTGGATCATATTTTATAGCTGCCACAGATTTCCAAAAGGTCCAATGTTAGTAGAGCTAAACTCAACTACAGGCTTGGCCCCGGTTTGTAATGGCCCTTTTTAGCTGTTCCTGGCAGATCAGCGGAAGAGGTTGTTCCTTATCTCCTCAAGTACTGTGTTCGGGGAGAAGGCACACTGAATTGCCACAACTTGAAGTGCTGAAAGTCGGATGTTCTCAAGCGCACAGCTTAATCATGAACATTATATAAAATCAAATACCCTGTTGTTAGAAAACCAATCTCTCTATATTGTTAGTCATGAATTGCCCTGTATTAGACGTGAAAGATACTGTTGCTGCATTTGTTGCTTTGCAGTTGTCTGAAATTTTTCATGTGGAAAGTTTTCCAATTGAAAGATACAGTTGTGCCAAAAAGCATTTTTAATGAAAAATGTCAGTTCCAACGGAAAAAAAATCAATCATTTAAAAACATTGGAGGATTTTTCTTTCTGTCCTTTGGTTCAGCTTTTAAGGAAAGTGAAAATGAAAGATGAAAATGAGCCCTTGCACAGTTATCCACGTCCTCAGCACTGTGGAGAGCACGCCGCCTCCAAGGAAGACTTGCCCTTTTCCCATGAAATGCAGGACATTTTTCTTGAGAAATTTCTTGATGTCACTCAGACGATTTTCCCACAGACGTGGATGAAACTGTGGCTTGCATCGGTCTGGAGTGTAAGCAGAAACATCTATTTGCTAAATATAATCATCATAACAAATTAAGAAAAAACAACACAGAGAACCCCACAGCATCTGAATAGGAAATGCACCCCCCCGGGTCCTCTCTAAATGTGTTCAGAGGCAGGGTGTCACTTAGAGCTCTCACAGATGCGTCACCCAGCAAGTTATTATTCATGAATGATTTTGTTTGGCATTTAGACAATATTTTTTCCTCTTGAAACCCCCTACCAACCAGCTGGTTTATGCACAGTATCTCAGGTAAATAAGGTAAGACTTTCAACTCCATTTATGAAAGGAGAAACTGATAAGCAGAAAGGTCATCCTGGCTTGCTGATTTCCTCACTGTGAGCACCTGTAGTGAATCCTGAGGTTTTTTTTCTCCCTATTCTAAACTCAAATTAGGAGACAACGCTGCTTCTTTCTGCCCCAAATGCTCAATAAGCAGCAGTGAACTGGGAATGCAGAGACTCGCATTTTAAAGCTAGGAGCTTAAATAGAAAAGCTTAAAAAGCAATTCTAAACTTAACTGAGGGTGATAACTAATATAAGGATCTGATGGCATAGAAATTATCGGGGATAGCTGATGCCTCAGTTAAGGATTTCTGTATTAGTTATGTCAACGTTTGGTTCAAAGGAATTACAAGGACTGAATTGTGTTTTACTGCCTCAGCATTCTTGAATATGGAGGAAGGCTAGATACTGAGAGCTTTAGACGTCCTGTAGTTTTCCACCAGTGTAAAAGAGCAGACACTGTGCCCGAAAGGCTTTTTAAACTGAGTGTAGACTGTTACTTACTAAATGCTTGGTTTAATTTGTGTGCCATTCTCTGCGAAGTGTCCTGATTTCAACTGGCATGAAAGAAAACTGTTAAGGTGCTGAGAGAGGTGACTAATTAACGACTGTGAAAGAGAGATTAAAATCCAGTCAGCCTTTGTAAAGGGTTAAGTGGCCAGTTGAGATGTCCTCTCCTGTGAGAGGGCATGGAGCTGAGATATATAGCCTGCAGCTTCTGTACTCAGTCTAAAGGAAAGCAGTTTTAAGGTGCTCCTAATTACTTGTCAATGGGGGATCTATATATCCCCTGATCAGCGTGGAGATTTAAAAGGCATCAGGACAAGATTTTGCCCTCTTCCACTGGCCTAACACAAACTATCCTTGAGAGGATCACAGCAATTCACCCTGTGCTTTTTTTTCCGTTTCTTTGTAGTCTAATGCCAATTACATTATCTTTAACACTTTCAATTTTAATGAAAAGAGGAGAAATGGCAGCTCTGTAGGATTATTTCAAGGGGATTCTCATCCAATATAAAGACAATAGCAGAAGACACTGATGTGTAAATTGTGGCCAAGAGGTAAAAGAGAGAAAAAGAAAAGAAAGATAAATTGCAAAAATGGTTTTAATACAGCAGCGCACAAAGAACCTCTGTTTAATCTCACGCTACTTTTACTCTGGTGTAAAGACATGAGGGCTCATGTTCAAAAGCCAAACGATATAGGAATAGTGTTTCCTACTACACAAAACAAACAGTGGTCTTCTGAGAAGTAAGAACAAAACTAAAAGAGGCCAAGTAATAGAATTTCATGTTTCCCAACTGTCAAGAAGTGCCCTTTGATCAGTTTTATCAAAAGCTGCACTGATTGTCTTCAACTAGGGCTGCTCTAGAAAATATTAACCCTCCAGGGTTCTGCTTTGTTTTCTACTAAATTTAAAGGCAGCGCTATAAAAGGGTCATTGGAACTGGATGTAGATAAGGTTTTACAGCCTGATCCTTTGAGGTGCTTGATTTCTCAGGGTTCAAGGGTTCTTAGCAGCTGATGAAATCCACCCAGGTATTTAAATGAAATGACCAGATTGTCTTCTATTCTACCTTTATAGCTTTCAGTTAAGAAAAATATATCCTCCAGCTGATTAAGAGAAGAGTGTTTCTAGTTTGAATACCGTTTGTAGTACTGCTTACCCATCTCAGAAAGGCTAAAATAGAATTAGAGGAACTGAGATGGGTGACAAAGAACAGAATGCCTTGTGTGCAAGGACAGATGAAACTTTAATATTTTCAACACAGAAAAAATCACACTGACACAAAAATGTGGTAAAATATACAACAAAATGAGTGGTATAGGGAGGGATCTTTCTCATGATGAAAGCATAAGTCAATATCAAATGGAATTATCCAATGGTAGGAATTAGAAAGGAAAAATAAACTGTCACAAATAAATTAGTTAAACTCCGGATCTTATTGCTGCAAGACAGGGTAGAGATCAGAATCATAAGTAAGTGGGTTGAAAAAGGTATCTAGACCAACTCCTTGATGAAAGATATTAGAACTTATAAAAATACTGTCTCTAAAAGTTCCTAAGTTATAACTTCTTGAGAGCTGAGGAAGTGTATTGGAGGAAATACAAGTACATACCTTTCTTATATATACACTGAAGATGGAATTCTGAGTTTTGACTCAATACCACTGTTGTGGTATTTCTTCCCAGAAGCAAATGGATGTAAAATGCTGCTTGCAACTTCTTGTACAGTTTGTTGTGAACATCTTTGTCTGGAAAAAAATTGAAGTACGAAGTAAAATTTTTCAAGCCTAATGAGTGATTTGTACATATCTTGGACTGTAATTATAAGGAGACTTCCTGTATGTCTCTTCTGGGCATATGGTCATTGCAGTTAGACTGCAGATGGACTGACTCTACGGTTTCATTGAAGTTATACAGTAGTTGTAGTTTGAGCAGAGGATAAAGATTGGCTTTGCTGTTGAACAATGCAATTTCTTCAGCTGTTGGCACGTTGCTTTAGCAGAGAGCTGCAAGTTCTGTCTCTGAATGTGGGGAGTTTTGGTCTCCATTACACACAGCTAATTTAAAAAGCTTTCTCTTAGATGCATAGAAATATCTAAAACATTGGGTAAAAGTGCTCTCAGGTCCAGGTTATCCAAGTTTTGTGCACGCTCACCCTGTCTTGCATTCTTGACATGGGACGAGTACCAAATCACTCAAGTTATTCACAAGGGTGCCATCCCCATTTCTTATGCAGTGACTGCCTGGGAAATCCATCTTCTCTGGTAATGGGACTTGTCTCATAGTCAAAACCGTGGCAGAACAAGATCTTCCTGAGGCAAGAAAATTATACTATAAATTCAAGGCCTCCTATCCATAAAGTGTAAATTTTAAGATGTACTGTGAAATCAAATGTGTCTCCGGCATGTATTTCATAACTGAAGTAGTTGAGTGAAGTTTATTCATCCTCTGTGGAAAGTCTGGACCAGAACAGCCCCAAAGCAAATAACTGGGATTTGACTGCCTCTGTCCAGACTTGAAAACAGATGCTCAACGGGATGTCAGGAGAGAAGGGATTGCTAATTTTGTAGTTAAAGGGAGTGTTTTGGAGAAATTCAGACCATGCCAGACTTCAGTCAGGAAATTCACATCCTGGTTCCTGTGGTTAACACAAACTGGGTTCAGATGACATTTCTGGGTCACAATGGGAAAGACTGCCTGATGATCAGAGAGCTTCAGAAATTTTCAAGAGAGTGAAACCACTCACTACGTTGAAAGACTCTCTGAAGGCCTATGGGACTATTACTGAAGCTGATCCATTCCCTTTTTTTACTTGTTACTGTGTATCTCACATGCTGTAGTGTATGACAACCTCAACAGTTTACTACTACTTGAACTAGAAAAAGCTGTATTATATACAGGAAAGTTTGTATTATATACAGACTGGTTTGCATGTATGCTTGAGTGAATGCTTGAGAGCTAATATGGTTAGTTTTGGTTGACTTAAGTTAAACTGACATCATTTTAACATAGTTTTCATTTAACTTAGGTAGCACAGGCTGGAAACTGGACAAGAATGCCTTTCATGTAAGTCTGTCCATGAATAAAGTTTGCATTTTGTTGGGAATAGGTTTTTTTTTTTTTTTTAACCTTAAAAGCTCCCACTGTTTTCCTCCTACTTTGCTAACAAGCATGTGGTTAATGCTGTTCAGCAGAAGATGCCTGTTGAACATAAAGCCCTGCTCTGCTCAATAAGGGCACATCTGGTGTTACTGTTTGAAACAACACATGGAGAAATTTTGTTTTAGGAAGCTTGTGCTGGTAGGTGTTTCATGACATCTATTCTACAGATTGCCACAGTCATGTCTGAAATGCCTGAAATATATCTAAAATACCACTCTCAGCCCAAGGTAAGTAAAGTAGATGTATTTAAAGTGTGTGTGTGTGAAATGTGAAAATAATACCTACTCTGTTTTGTTTCCTGTGCCTGATGTTGTACTTTCTGAAGGGGTTCTTACCAAGTCAGCTTTCAGATCTGATTTTTCCTTGGAATTGCTTGGGGATTCTACTCATGTTGTGATCTAACCACTCTGCTCCAAAAGCTGCCTTGCTTCTTAACTTTCTGTGGGTTTTCCTGTCCTTGTAAATACTGATATCTACTCAGCATGGCCATTTATGAATCCTTTCTACACATGTGGTGAGGAAGACTGGATAACAAAAATGCCAGGACTTCACCGTACTTTCGATAAGGCCAAAATGCATTTTTCTGCCAATCTGTGTATGGAGCTAAAGCAATGACAAACAAATCCTGTTGAGGAAATAGTGGATTTGGTAGCAAATGCTTCCAGCTGTCTTTTGAGGGACACCACAGAAAATAGCTGTCTATTTTCATAGTTGGGATTGTACCTCTAATGAACATCTTCAGATTTCTGTAGTGTTGTGGACATGCAATTCTACAAACAGGATTATTTGTTTCATTTAAGCATACTTAAGAAAGAAGTGTTGCAAGATTTATTTGGAGGGCTGTAGGGTAACAGTCTCTCCTTGTTCATTTTAAGGTATTTTTACTTGATGTAATAAGCCAATCACCACAGAGGAAAAAAAAAAGAATGATTAGGGTGATACTAATGACTTAGTGCCAGTAGAGAATGGCTCTTTAAATTCTTGTATGGAAAAGGACCAAATGGAAAGAACTAGAATCTTTACAAACCCTGGCTTTTGAGAAAAGTACTAATATTCAGCAGTACCCTATCTACCTTATGTAGTGTTCTTTTGCTTATATTAAAAGCTTAAAGAACTTTCTTTATATCTACAGATATGGGGAAAGTTGGTCCTTATCTGGAGACTGGAAAAATTGTTCTAGTTACTGGAAGTAATACGTGATAGTATAAAAATAACAATTAGGTTCATTAAGATCTTTGTTGTTATTTTGTGTGTGTGTGTGTGTGTGCATGAATTCTTTAAATCTTTTCGTATCTCAGTTCATTTAATGTTCTTCTCTGGCTTCGTTTTCTACTTTGAAAACTGTCTTAGTTCTCTCCTTCCCTTTATGTGCTCCCATATATGACTTCAGACATCAGCACTCTGAAAGAGCTAGGAAAACTCCCTTTAAGTCCTGAAATTGTGTCATAACTTTCCTGTTTGTATATTTGCATCTGGTGATGCGCTTGACTGTATCAAGGCTCCTGATCAGTGTGACTTCGGAGATTCTCATCCATCAGTTTGAATGTTACAAAACTCAGCATAATAATTTGGTGAATATTTGATCATCTTTTCCACTTCTACACATTCTTTAGTTGAATTGTTAATTTCTAATTAGATTTCAGGGATAAGTATTTCTGCACTCACTTTTAATACTTTTGAAACAATCTTCATAATTGTAACAAGAATGATCAGATTTCCTTTTCAGTTGATTTGTGGATTAGCTATCCCTGGTGCACTGTGCTCAGTCAGTTTAATGAGAAACCACAATTCAGCTGACAAAGACTGATTCTACAACTCACTGAGAGTTTCTCCCAAGCATGATAACTGCCACCAATTTCATTAGGATTTGGCATTGCTCAGTGTTTTTTAGAGATCCTCTGGAGTCATTCTTTGTTTGTGTTTATACCATATTAAAATAACTGTTCTAAGAATTGTAATTCAAGCTCCTGTATAAATATCTGAGAAGTGTCAGTAATAAATAGTCCTAATTAGCAGACAGAAATAAAGTAGTTTAATCTAAACTGCATGAGCACAAGAAACAGATGGGCTTAAGTGCAAATAATTCTCTTTTTTTTATAACAAGCTCTTTTTTTTTTTTACTTTTTAATATTTATCATTGCAACTGCTTTTTTTTTTCTTTTAATTTGCCAATTGTGTTTTTAGTGAATTGCACATTTCTTGCCCAAATGTTCCTAAGAAAGATGTGTCATTAATCCATTTTAATTATTTTTTGTGCCCAGGAAGTGAAAATCTTAATTTGCTTCCTTCCTATTTTCCTTTGGGGAACATGAGCTTCTATAAGTGCAAAGAGGATTTAGCTCTTTTGAACCGAACAAAACTGTTTTTTAAATAGACATAGTCATAATTTTCTATTAATAATAGAACATTAATTAACAGGACATAATATTAATAGAACATAACATAATAGAACATTAATATTAATAATAGACATTAAGTACAGCGTTTCTACATCTCATCCAGTTTGACTCAGTTAGTCCCATGTTTCCAATGTGTGTTGAATTGCCATGCGTTTGCTATATAGTGCTATGTATTTGTAAAGTAAGTCATATACTTCAGAAGAGCGTCAGACTGATTTTGTACATAATGGAAATATTCAGTATGGCTCTTTTCAATATGGATTTTTTTTTAATCTAGAAAACTGCAGTTGTGCACCCAGGCTGTAACTCTCCGTTTGTGTGGACATGCTAAATCTGATTCATCTCCAACTTTATTGTTCACATGAAGCCTGGCTGTGCTGTGCAAAAGCAACAAGTCTTGGCCTGGGCAATAAGCTTTTTCCCCAGCAACTTCATTCTGTGCATATCTTAACTGATACTGAGTCTGCGCAGGTAACCTGGGAGCATATATGACAGTCCTAAATTAAACTTCGACTTCTCCAGCAGAAAGTGCAGTTCCCCTGCACTCTGCGTTTTGTCCGGTGGTACATTGTCACCCAATCCTGTTGTCAAAGTCAAAGGGCTGAGTTTAAAAAAAAAAAAAAGGGAGAGAAAGTAATTTCAGCATCTGTTTCTCATCCTTCAGGTCAATGAGTTTTGCTCCTCTCTCTCTAGCTATGAGAGCTGGGCAGCATGGGGCTGTTTTATATTCTGAATTGTCACAAATAGCACTTAGTATTCACTAAAAAGCTATTGATCTCTCTCCCTCAAGTCCTAAACCTACTTGTAAATCAGTACCTCACATTGAGCGAAGCACTGGAAAATAATAAGAAAGTCTGGATTCAACAGTTTCTCTGAAAAGATACTAGACCCCTTGGCAGTGACCAGTGTTGTTGACCTAATGTCCCATCAGTACTGCAGTCCACAGACAGGGTTGCTGGTTTGATTAAAAGTGCTACCAAGTGAAAGATTCAATTTCACTTCGTACTTACATCCAAAACGGCATGATATTGTTCAGGGCTTGACTTTGTTTGAACTCCCATCTGGCTGGTAAACTTCAAAGAACACCAACAACTTTCACAGATCTGATACAAGAGGGGATGTCAGTGCAGTTACGTAGGCACACAGTGGAGGAAAGAGGCACATTGCTGCAGTTTAGCTCAGGTTTGCAGATGCCTCAGCTAGCATCTGAGGTTGCTTTGCAGTGGTAGGTGAGCTTTAAGGGATAACTTCTTCTGGAGCCTCCACTGGCTAAGGAAAAAACTTGAGGTCCTCCCTTAGTAACTGCTGTTTGCATGAAGCTGGATGCTGTGGAACCTCTTTTCTCTTCAACTCTTATCTTCCTCCAGGAAGATTATTCTATTCAGACTGATTCAGAAATGCTTTCAGAGGCTCTGAGGAGCACAGTCTTTTTTTCAGACTATATCCTTGTGACAGCACCTCCGTACTCTCCAGACTGCTTTGTGTGCTTTGTGTTGGAAGCTGATGGCAACATTGCTTTAGCCAACCTGGAGGCACTATGTGCTAGTTCCTAGTACTCACTGCCTTACCTCCAGTTGGTCACTTGAACCCCACCTAGGTTACTGGACAGGCAAAGGGGTGATTTGATAAATGTGTGTTTTGTTGTTGCGTGGAATCTGCCAACATGGCCTGCATTGTACAAGAACATGAAGTGATCATTTATGCCTGAAGAAAACTCCCATAAGAGAAAAATACAGTACAGCTGGTCTGACCCAACTCTCTTTCCTTGTCTCTTGTTTTCATGACTTCTGCATTCTGAACCTGTTTCAGTTGGGTGGCTTATATTAATACATCGCTTACTGATCAACTAGACTGACAGGAAAAAAATCAAAGAGAATGTCAGAAAACAGTGGCATAATTCTGTTCCCAGCTGGAGAGCTCTTCTTCTATCTTGTCAGAGTTAGAGACATGATATGGGTCACAGAAAACTCGCTACACTGACGGTTGTTACTTTGGGGATTAGATCGATATTTGTCTATTTCCAGGAATTAATAGAACAACTGCCTGAAGGAATATATTGTAGAGGTGATTTTTCTATCAGTGCAGGATGCTTCTGAATTTAATTCTGCTTTTCAAGATATCATTTACTTTTCTAATACTTAAAGCCGTGTGCACTGCTCACAAGAAATCCTGAAGGTAAAGAGAAAACAGAAGAATACATGTTAAAGGATTAGACATAATATGGATTGTGAAGTCTTATGTAAAACAGAAGATCATATTTTTTGAGAGATGTTTTGCAAAGAAATTTTTACTTGACAGGGCATTTAAGTTACCTGTCACTTACACCTTGAAGATCAGCAGAGAAAACCTAATAATGCTTGCACTCTTAAGAATGATTGTCTCTGCAAAGCAGCTATCTTTGCAGCATTATCAAGGCAAAAAATGTCAGGTTTGTCATCTCCAGTAGCTTCTTTATAAAGTGCGAGTGGCTTAATTTCAAAGGACCAAACTGAATAGCATATGTTCTTTCTATTTCTAAATCCTTTTCTGCTCAGCTCTAGAGAGAGAGAAAAAAAAAAAAGCAACAGACAAATACTTTGTGCTGCTCCACAGTGAATGTTAGGAAAAAAAATCTTTAAAATGCTGTAAGACCAAGATCAGTGTAAATACATAATGCCCTTATGTCTCAGTGTACGGTCACCATTAGTACAGGTTGACTGCCAGTGGGAACTCTTGTACATAGGGTACAGAACTGGGGACAAAACTAAGCTCAGGTCTTTGTTGTCCCTGGATGAGACTTCAATTCCCTAATATGATGGCCCGTTTTTGAAGATACATTGCACTCTGTCCTTGAAAATTGTTGTTAATGGCGTTGCTAAGCAGGAAGAGGATTATTAATTATCTGTTTTATATTTATTCTTATTTCTTCTTTAACCATTGTTCTGTGCAAATATACCACGACATTTAATTCCCTCAATTTACACATTTGACTAATAACATTTTTTACAATTACTTATTACAGTTATTTTGAATTTCAGTCCTGCATATTTCCTAGCTAGACTATCATATTTATGATTTCCTTTTCATTCTCACCCATTGTAGGTGCTAAAGCAAAGCTGCAGAAGTAAGGAGAGGTAGATTTGAGCATGGAGTGAAGTTCTGTGGTCTAAACTGTCACAGCACCTGGAAGTACTGGAGCAGTAATCAGTCCAGGAAGAAAAATGTGCTGAAATCTACCTTTCTCCTTTGAACAGATTATGTGACTGTATGCTAGCATTAAAGCAAACTGTTTTGCTTGTTGGAAGGTCTAGGTAGAATAACATGGTATGGGCTAATTTTGTTTACTGCTGAGCACGGCTGCCCAGAAGAGCTGAATAGATATATCTTCTGTCAGTCTACAACTCTGAAAACAAAATTGCCAAGTCACTCCCACAGCAAATGGTTATTTTCTCTGCACAGTTAATGCAGTTATGTTGAACAAGTAGGAATCCTGGAGCATAAAAACACTGATGCTGAAATCTTTTGAAGTATTTAGGCAAAAAAAGTCCCATAGACCATGGATTCCCCATCACAATGATCTTGAGTGTATTACATTTTTATGTAGCATAATACAAAAATATTTTTCCCTGTGTCTCATAGAGGTCATCGCACAGTATGGCTGCATCTTTGTATTAAAGGGATACTTGCAGTTTCTCAACAGAATCCTTCTAGTAAAAAAAAAAAAAGGGGGGGGAGGGGGACGTGATTGCAACATCCAAGACTGAGATTTGGCTCACAGGGGGATGATAATCCCAAACCAGTGAAGCTAAGTGGAAAGATGTAGAATAATTTGAGTACTGAGAAGATGCTGAGAAACCCATGACAATAAATAATCTGTTCCACTTCAGTGATGGAAACTGATTTCAGGAATATCTGGAGAGATAAATATGATTAACAGAATTTCAATTTCAAGTCTATTAGGAATCAAACTTTGGACTGACAGCCACTGTTTGATTGTTTTCAACTATTTTTTTTACTGTCTGATTGATGTCATTTTTTATCAATTTAAATTTGCTCTGCTGAATGGAATTTTACAAGACAGAGGCTCTCCATCACAGCAGCAAATACCTTGGCTGAAGATAAGATGATCTATTAGAGAAGAGCCATATCCAAAAGTATCAGAACAGCTGTACTGAGTTTTTTCTAGCTTAATAGGGAATTGAATCTATTTCAGCCTAGGGACAAAATACTGTATCACTTGTATTTGAAGAAACAACTGCAGAACATTTGCTACGATTGATCATTTACCGCTCCCTTTTCTGGCTTTAACACTCTAATGTCCTCCCTCTTCAAGACTGGGTTGTGTGAACAAAATGCACCTGAGTGAAGTTTTGCCAGTACCTTTTGCATGGTGTCCCTTCAGAGTGCACTGAGCAACATGAATATAGAGAGCAGGAAAGGAAAATGTTCTGCTTGGTGCTAGTTCTATAGTGCAATTGGAGAACAAATGTAAAATTTATTTTCCAAAGAAAACAATACCAACGTCCATTGGCCAGAAATTCAAGCACTGCAGGTTGAAATTATAAATTATAATTATAATATAGGGAAAATGCTCATTTCAGACTGAAGAGGAGTAATAACTTTCCCTGCCACTACTCAGCCAGGTTATCTTTGAATAGGTAGAAATTTATTTTCTTAGGAGAGATCAAATATTTAGATTACTTGCATGTGTTTTCCCTATTGATAGCAGATGATCACAGAGGGCGAAAGTGAACAAATGGATTAAAAACAATACTGCACAAGTAATGTTGCATGCGCTAGTATTTCATGCTTCATTGCATCTTTGGTTATTCATTCTTTACACCAATCCTCTGGGACGAAATCAATGAGACATTTTACGTTATGCTTCAAAGTCATCATAATTGTTTGTTTGGAAGCAATATGTCTTTTCCCCTATTGTCAACCAAGCAATTTGCTGAAGTACCCAATTTTGTAACAACAGGCAGGAGTAGAGACAGAAGCTTTTTAAAAATAATAATTTGAGGAGAGAAAAACCTGAAAGCGGCAAAACCGCGTGCTGGAGTGCTGGGTTGTTTATAACGTGGAATTCTCCCCAAAGGAGAATCATAATGCAAAAAAAATTCCCAATAGCACTTACTTCAAAAAAAACATCAGCCTTAAGCATTATTTATAATATCTGTGTGACAACAAGGTGTCTGCATAATTAAAGCACCTCAGAAGATTTGTACAGCAAGACATCCCACTGTCAATTAGCTGCTTGGGTGGTCAAGTCTTCACATAAAAATGCTGAATGTTATTTCTTATGAGAAGAGCTGCACTGTCCTTGACCCTTTCTGTCTTCCCAATGGATGTTGCTATATGTTTTTTTGCACTGTATTGCCTGTATCTGAATCTGTGCTTTTTCTAAATCCCTGAGTTCTAAGGACTACCTTTAAAAATGACTAATTAGTATGATATTTGTATCTGTATTAACATCCAGAAGCCCTAAAAGAGGTTGCAAAGCAAGTGGTTCCAGACCCAGTGCAAACCCTTGGTAACAAGCTTCTCTTCTAGTGCTTTTCTTAAGATGTCAAAATGCTTTATTGTCAGTACCGGTCCATCTTGTATGTATGGGAACACAGGCATGCAGTAGAGAGGTGATTCCCTGTAGTCAGCCAGGAAGCCAGTAATATCAGTCAGGGAAGAAATGAGGCTTGAAAATCTGGCAAGGCTTTGTCCATGCTGGCATGTCCAAAATCCTATAGTATGAAACTAGGAAAAGCCATCTCAGGTCTATTTCTGGAGTCCGTGAATCTGAACCCAGGGCCTCCTCACTAATTAAGAGATTATTCAGAAATGGCTATAACTGGAAGCATATTTAAAAAAAAAAAAGGCAGTAGAAGTATATTGTTAACATCCCTCTGTCAGAGAAAGATCCTCTGGGGATGCTACTTGGCTGCTTGTAAGTGTATTTAACATAAAGCTGAGATGATTGAAAAACGTAGCTTGTAGCTCCCTGGGGCAGTTTGCCATTCACAAGGATATAGGACAGTGAGCAGTACTGGAAGGAGATGCTGCAGACAGCCATCTCCAAGACGGCCCTGCAGGCAAGAAACTGCTTGTGTGTACTCTGAATACGATTTGATGATTAGATCCTTTAGCACTTGTCAAAGCCACTTATTTACTACCCTTATTAAATTATTTTGTATGCTCTAGTATAAAATAGTTGTTTCTTCAGATTTGATGAGGTGTATAAAACTGCAGTGCATTTTAAACACTGCATAAATGCGGAGACAGTAGAGAGGTAAGGCCAAATTCATTAGTGGCGTTCTATTGAGTTCAGTGGGCTTATCCCGTGGATGATATTTGCATGTATTCTGTAAAATAGGTAAGTATTTGACTAAAATTAGCCAAATCCTCCAGAGCCTAATGGAGCACTTATGGGCTCTGGCAACTTAACCCAATGTTTAATTTGCACTAATCTAGCCAAGACTGCAGAAGCATGAAATATACTCTACAGGGAGAGCGCTGCTCTTTGAAGTTAGTGGCTTAATTCCCATTGTCTCTGATGGGAGCAGAACTGGGTTTTATGTGGCATTTACTCCTGTTATAGTAGACAGAAATCTTTTCACATATGTATTAATGTGGCCTGTATTTGGGGAAATTCCAGTCTTCTGAATTTACTAAAATCTCGTTAACTTCCAGGAGAGCCTGCACAGCACTACTTATGAGTTCTGCTGTTTTCCATGTAGATATCATGGACTGAGAACCTGCTGCTTTCACTTCTGTGTGTGCATGTGCATGCACAGACAGCTAACAAGCTAGCTAGCTGGTAAAAAAAAAGGAAAAAAAGAAGAAAATAGCTCTGTGTACAGCAACATGAAGTCAACTGACACATAATCCAATCTATTTTAGAGGTCGATTCTGTAAGTACCAACAATTCAAAATGGATTATTTGACTGGGTTCACCTTCCTTAGGTTGCTCACAGCTTTGAGGTCAGCTTATCCTCTACACTGTGATGGTCTGAGGCAAGTCTGCAGTGATGTTGCTGGCTGCAGCTGTCCCAGATGGGCAAGGGGCTGCAGCCAGCAGTGGGCAGCTGGGAAGTGGTTATGGAACTCTCTGCGTGCAGTTCCTCAGCCAGATAAGTGACTGTTTCAGTTTATCCTTTTGACAGGAGCAGAGGTTTTCTATTTTAGTCGGTCACAAAAGGTGAGCACGTAGTGTTTAGGGGGAAGGCAGCTCAAGCAGTGATCTGGGTACTGAGAAACAGGGAAAAGGAAGAAAAAGTCTTTGAAATGATCCCACTTAACCGCCAAGTAACTATTATCATGGCACAAACCCAAATTGATATGCTGCCTCCACAACACTTTGATTCACTCCTGTAGCCAGGTGCTAAGAGTGCCTGTAATAATACAGGGTGATACAACAGAGAAGCACGTAGAGGGGGCAAGCAGGCAAGAGAGTCAGAAAGCAAGCTGTCTACTGTGCGGGCAAGGCAGATACTTCAAAGAGTAAGGAAATCTTTTTCAAGGAAGTTCTTGTCAGGAGCTACACTAGAGTTCCCTGTGATGTTAATACCCACTGTTACTATTTTCTCCCACTAAAAGGAACTTTTGTCCTGGTGAGGAGACTTTCTCCATGATGGGGTGACGAACTATCCCTGATTCTTCCTGTTTTATTCCAGTTACTTGCACATTTCCTGCTTTTCTAACCCGTGGCCACTTCTTCTTGACAGTTCTTGTGAACTGACAGTTCACAGTGGCAGAGCCACTAGTCTCAGTTTAGAAGTGCAGAGAGGTGCATGAAGAGTTTATTTTAGTCCTAAGAAACAACATAGATACCCACACTTTGATTCTTTCCCTTAATCCTTCTGAAACCTCAAGCATCCAGCCGGGCTGTACATAAAGAAGCAGTACTGCTGTTTTCTTTCTGCATCTTAGTTTCAACACTTTCTGCCAGTGAATGCTCACAGCGATCTACTACTAAAGGAATCACTACTGCTTTTAGAATTTCCCAAGCCCATTACCTCTAGGCTACATTATAATAAGCCACTATCATCTATTACTCCAGCAGTTTCTAGTATTTACCTTAACAGCTCTCAAGTCACACCTGCCTTTCTTATACTTAAGGTGCAGCTCGAGGCAGGTGATGCAAAATCAACATAGGGAAATCCTAGAGCTCCCCTCTTCCCTCCCTCTCACTGCTCAGCTAACATGAGAAGGATTGCTGTGGAAATGGATGAGGCAAAGTGTCATTCAAGAAAATACTGTGGGCAGGTGATAGGGGAGATGTGGCTGTGGGAATGCTAATGTATCAGCCCTGCTCTGCAACTGGTACAGCCCCCATTGCACTGAGAAAATTAGTTTGTATTTGATTCTGCTGATGTGGCAAACCAAAACAGCAAGTCAATTTATGGTAGAGGATGGAGAAAAAGAAGTGACCTCGTTTATTAATCCTGGGAGAGACAGGACTATATTAACCAAACCTGCATCCTCCATGAATGAATCAGTTTACTTCTTACACCGTTATCTTGATTTTTGACTCTCACAGTGTGGGTTTGCACATGCTGCAAACTTTCATGGTATTCAGATCCCTGATAGGATTTCCACATGAAAATGGACAGGATTCCAGTCTGCTCCTTTAAATCTCCACAGATGATCCATGTTTCAGACGATTTATGGCATGCAGTCGGTGTAGCTGACTGCTTTTTTTTATATATTTTTTATTTTGCATATTCTAAGGCACTTATTGTATCTCAAAGCCTTTTAAGAGAGTACATTTATCAGAGTGCCTTTGAGGTGATTGTAACTACAGGAGAATCCTTTTAATTGAGAGATTGCATAATATGATATTAAATCCTAATGCACAGGAACAAAAAGAACAGAAATAAAGGAAATAACCTGCAAAATGAGAATGTCATGAATAAAAAAGGATCATAGCTAGATTATTGTTGTATTTCATCTTAACCTTAGCAACACTTAATCTTTATATCACATTTTATACGCTAAAAACTAAGGTTTGGGATTTCTCTGTCACCTTCTCATGCACACTTCAATTGTATATACGCAGAACTGTATAAATACGTCAGGTCAGCCTGGGGTTTCCAGTGTCTGCCTCAAAGGTCTGGGATTACTCTACCCTCAGGTTAACTCATTGAAGGTATTAGGGTTAACCAGTCCTTACCCTTTTCTCTTTCATTTTGAGATGAACAAGCAAGTTTCTGCTAAAAACTTGGACTAAACTTTAGGAACAAAACACAACTAAAGTCAGTCCGAGTCCTACCTAATTGTAATGGATGTGTCATACTGCTACACAGTTCTCTGCTTGGCAGCAGTCAAATGCCCCCTCAGTAAGGCCCAGCCACTGAAAGCATTTTTCTCTACAGGTGTGGCTTCCAATTAAAAATGCTATCCCAAAATAGATTCCAAAAAATGCATTAAAAAAAACCCACGCTTAATTCTGCTTGTAAAGGGACCTAGCAAAAACAGTGCTTACTGACTGCAGAAAAAACACTTTCGCCTTCATCATACTAATTAATCCCTGCAGAGTCCCACAAAATCTCACCTTTATTGGCGCTATTATTCCTACTGTGTGACTGTAGCTAGATGCTTACCTGTACAATTATTCTGCACTAAATGACCAGTGCTGCTGAGAAGTAGAACTACCATTGTTTCAGTGTGAAATGGTCCTAGCTATTGCTGTTCTTTGGATGTTATTATAAACTAGAGTCCTGAGGAGGTTGATTGTGTTTGAGGGACTGACTTAGGACAGTGGCAGCAAAATGCAGGGAATCTGAGAGAAGCTGAAGACCTCTGTTTGAAATACAAAAGGCAATCTCTGATATTTGCAGTGCAATATTTATTGTGACAAAGAGGTGCAGCCGTGGAGGTTATTTCTAGGCATTTTCTTTCCTCGCCTAAAATCATTTAGCACTGTAGATAGAATGAACATTTGTTCAGGTTTCTTATTGTTTAAAAAAATTAGCATTAGAGAAGTATCATTTTTCCTTCAGAAGGAGTGAGGTGCGTTGTCTCATTATGAGTCAGGGAGAGAGTCCACCCAAGGAAAGGAAACATCAAGGATCTGGCTGACTTGGAGACACTATGGAGGAAGCTGTTAGGCCTGCAGCTAAGCTAAGGTGATTCACTGCCAAGAAACCACATTGCCTCCAAGGTATACTGATTAGTATGGATGGTGGATGGGCCTTGCATTTATTCCATACATTTAAAAAAACCCTCCAAAGTAAAATATGAAACATTCCTCCTGTATTGTGTATTGTCCCTAAAGAACTCATACACGTATACACCACTGATGAAGCCTTGGTGACACAGTGACTTCCTGGTCACTTTAGGGAGCTGATTTCTAGTACCATAAGGACAGAGTGAGACAGTAAAATTTATTTGTGAATAATTTTTTTTTTTTTTTTGCATGCTCAAATTCAATAGGTTGTATACATTATTATAACGACTGCACCAAATATGCTAATTCTGACTTTTTTTCCCTTCAAAATCAGGTATTCCTGAAATACCTGTGCACCTCTTTGTCCATCACATAAGGGCAGGAAAGATCTGTTCTTAACAGGAATGGAATTTTACACCTGCCAGGCTGAGATCAGTTCAAATGGTAACTGTCTCGCAGAGGCTGGTGGCATATAAGACCACACAGAGCACCAGCTCCCTGCTGTTAGGGCTATTTCAGAAACGTGTCCCTAAGACTGTTGGGAAATTTTCCAGCAGGCCCATCAATTTGCAACTAATACAAGTCTGATGAATGCCTCTTAGACCTAATTTGTTTTTATTATCATCATCATCCTTGACAGGTACTGTGTGGTGTAGCGGAGATAATGAATTTCCAAATCCCTAGGTTCAGTGTCATCTCCATGGCACAGCTCTAGGTTCAATCGTACAAATGCACCTGCAAAGCATCTATTAAACCAGCACATGAAAGTTTTTGCTGGCTTTAGTCGAAGTTTCGAAGCAATACCACCTGACTCACATTATTCAATTGCAAATAAAAAATGCAACTAGATACTGTATCAAATAGTCACAGCGCATTGTTCATAACCAGTAATGGAAGTTTATGAGAAATAATCCTTATGTAAATGTTTTAAAATTAATGCAAATAATCAATTTGGAAATCAGAATTCATGTAATACTTAACCAGAGAACAGATTACATCATTCACATAAATTAACTTCTAATGAATAAACACCGTGACCACTCTCAGTGTGAACAGTTATATGCAGAAATGCGTGCTGCAGAAATTTTAGATCTGAAACATTTGTAAGCTTCTCTAGCTCTTAAAATGATGCCACAAATATATATGAGCTTGTGCAATTTTGTTGCAGGAGTTTACCTTACTGGGATACCATTGTCTGAGAATGTCAGTGACTGTCACCAACATTGTTCCTGCTTTTGTCTCACTGAGAGCCACAAGAAACAGAAATTTATAGAGAGACAAGCGAAGGCTGAAATCACTCCATTGTCAATCCTGGCTGCATTACAGTGTTCTGACCTGGCAAATAGTTTCACATCAATTAGCCCTTTTCAAGATTTGGAAAACACTCTCCATCCATGTTGTTTTCCTGTCATACTTTGTAAGGGTCACAGTAGTTTGTTTTCAGTGAGATTTTAGGCAGAGTAAAAGAAGCATTGTCTGCAAAATTACAGGGTTTTGCAATCAATGAAAGTTCAAAAGCTTTGGAAAGGAAAAGGATACTTCAACTTTTTGAAACATTTGAGGGAGTTGTATATGTATTATCTAGGTATGTATGTGAAGATTGCACTTGGTTATTTAATATCTGGATACTGGATACTCGCTTCCTCTAAGTCTAGATGTGTCTAGTTCATATTTATCCTACTGGAGCCCTTAACAGTATGATAAGGAGTGGTTTTTTTTTTTAACTTCTTGAGTTCTGCAGGACAATGGTTGTTACATATTGTACACATCACGTGGAACATACTTAATGTGAAACTTTTGATAAAACTTTTTTTTTCATCTGAAATTTTATACCAAACTATTCTAGTTTGTTGCTTAAAGTTGTATGAGAATTGAAAGATGTGTCACTAGTACTACGTTTAGGTCCCTGTCAGAGGCCTCAAATTCAGATGAAGCTATCTGTTTTATCTGTTTGCATAGAATTCTTATAAGGCAGCTCTTGGAGCTGGAGTAAATTATAAATTCAGATCTTTTAAGATTGAACAAGACAGGATCCATGAGCTGGTCAGTATGTATAGCAGAAGATAGGAGAGTTAGGAGAAGTGTGTGACATTTCTTCAATAATATATCAAATGTATATGTTCTGTAATAATAAGTACTTCTTTGAGAGAATACTTAAATGATGCTGTTCAGCATCTGTCTGCTGCCTTTTTTCTTTAGCTCTCCTTCTTAAAAAACTCTTAAGAAAGCTTTTCCATTATTAATTGTAGTCATGACTCTGCAAACCAAAATGTTCTGATTAGGGAACTTCTTCACAGAACTTCTGGGAAATCTCAATATCTTCCACCACATATCTTTCCTGATGCCCTGTACTTCGCAAATTTAGTATTAAGTGATCAAATAGCAGCCCAAAGCCATTCAACGTAATTGAATCCCATGATTTGGGACCAGGTGTACAAAGATGTTCAAACAAATTATTTAATAATGAAAACAATAACAAGTGTAGTTAAATCTCTTGCTGATTTTCTAATGTTTATTAATTTAGGCACCTGTGTCTTCTGCACCACTTTCTTCAAAATGCTTACAAGGGTATGCACAGCATATAAATTTACAGTGAATGTGATTACCTTGGTACACACTCCAGGTGCTTAAGTGATTAGAAGAGCATTATTATTTTAATTGTTGTATAGAATCCATTCTTATGAGTCTGCATGTCAAATAGTTGTTTTAGGTTCAAGGTAGACATCAAGGTGCAGATTTTTCATTAAAAATGCACTCTGCCATTTTCTATTACCTCTCCAGATGTCCTCACTTAGGAAGTATCCCCCACATTGTCCTTAAAAAATCAGGCAAATACAACATTCATAAATACTTAAGATAAATGAAAAACATCAGTACCTTACCAGCAGAAAAAATATTTGCCCTTTCACTTGTGTAATATTACTTCGTTCTGTTTCCTTTATGCAAACAACACTGAGGAGCCTTTGAGAGAAAGGAGGTTTATAATTAATATGACAAATCGGCAACATAATCTGCTCTAAATCTGTTTTTTATCTTCTTTTCCAAGGGCTTTGGATGGTAGTGCAGATGTTAAATCTTGCACATTTCTTTCCCTTACTCTTGCTTCACTGAGCTATCTATAATATTCTAATTACCTTCTATACCTTCAAGGCAATTCCCATTATATTATTTTATTTTGTTAATGCACTTCCTTAAAGAAAGAAAACTGTAAGTAGTGCACTTGGGAAGGGGTAGAACAACAGCAAGATTAGACTTCTTGGTGTCCTCTCTTTTTCCTTTTTTCACTCCCTTCACAGTGACTAAATAATAACTGCTGAAAAGAGTAATTTTACAAGAGGGAGTTACCTGTTATTCTTTATTTGGTCCCAGTACTGCTAATTAACAGCAGATATGAGATCCTGTAAAGGTGTTAAAATGTAACAATATCTCGTTTTGCCATCCACTTTACTCTGCAAACAGAATTCTTATACTATTATGAAATGGGCTGTTTGAGCTTTGAAGTCATAAGAAAGAAGTATGAAAATAGCAGAATAACAACACGATTTATCAGCATGAACAAAATAAATGGATGGTATTAACTGTATCATTCCAGCAGTCTCCACAGCAGTCCTAATGCCTTAACAGAATGTGTGAAAGTAAATGAAATGGCAGCGTGATTACACTGATTACAGTGGTTGCAAATATGTTAGGCTACATTCATGCTTCAGTGCGGCCATAATTATACTTCAAAGAAATGCTGTGAGCAGGCTACTTCATTCTTATGGCATCCCTGCTGCTTGTTTCCTCTTATTTTGTTCTTAGCATCATAGGTCCCAGTCCTGCAGACACTTACTCGTAGGTGTAACTGTCTTTGTTTCACTGGTGGAAAAAATCCCATTTTGTGCATATCAGTAGTACTGGCTGTAAAGTCTTCCAACTCCTGTATGCTGCTACATAAGTGCCATTAAATGATAGGTTTGGGTATGATTTAATACCATTTCTAATGTCTTACAGAGTAACACTATTGAGCTTCCTTTAAAATGGTTGGTAAAGAGTTTAGGGAATATGGCTGCTCAATATTGAACAGTTGTCTTCTCCACCTTGCCCCTAGGTATTAGTGCTGAAGGGAATAAATCCAAACTTTTGTGATTTGTCTTTGATTAGTGCTGCCACATGCTGCAAGCAATACTGCAGGAAGAAAGATGAATTTATTGCTGTTGTTTCTCACTTCCCATTGGCATTGCATCGCAGCACCTAGCCTAAAGCTGTCCATTACATTTCCTTTAAGAAAAAGTATAGAAAAGAAAAATACGTTTTGATGTGTCTGCATTTTGTCTGCACTTCAAAGGCACTGACATTTTACAGCCACTTTTTTTTCACTTCCCCCTCAGATAATGATATGACACCGTAAGGACAGAATACAGAAGCAGGGAGGTAGTGTCTGAGGGAGGTATAAGGCTTCCTCTGAATTCACTTCCATGCCCCTTGCTTTCCTGCAGATTACTGCTGGCAGTGGTAAGGCAGTGTTCCCCTTACTGTCTGGACGTTTTTTCTGTGATTTCTCACTGTGCCAGCCTCTGATTTGCAGAAATTTCTGTGTATGCCACAGCAGAGTACAAGCCTGAATGATCCTGATGTGGACCTCAAGCAAGTTTAGCTCAGACACAGGCTCAAAGTGTACCGCAGAGCAAAGTCTGAATCGAAACCAAAGGACCCACTCATAACAAAAAAATGTATTTATTTGTTCTTTACCGAGCAAAATCACATCTTAAGCTTGGCTCTCCTTGAGGCTGAAGTGCTACTAGAAAAGAAGTAAGTACTGTTACTGTGACAGAGAAAAGGAGGTTGGGAATGCCAACCACAAAACGGAAGAAAACCAAATCAAGGAACATCCAGGCTATTGTGACCTTCAATCTAGGCAGAGATGCAGGAACCAGAAACTGCAGTTGAGAAACAAGCAATCTTTCAAGGGGCAGATAGGGCAACCACTATACTTTGGTCTCTCTGATCCATACCGTTTCAGTAACTTCAGTGGGTACTCAGGGAGACTCTGACCCATTTGTGTGCATGGATGTGTACATGTTTTTCACAGAACTGCAGCTCAGACAACACTGAGGATTTTCAGTATCCTCAGGCAGCAGTCAAACCAGGTGAGCCAAAACCAAATCTCCACCTTCCTGAGTCAGGAGGAGGGGAGTTAAGCATGTCTTAACTGAAAGTCACTCTTTGCTTGTCACACACTGATATATGAAGGCAATCGCTTCAGTGTGCGTTTAATTACAGTATCGTAATTAGCAGGTTGCAAGAGCAGATGCAGAGGGTCTTTTCATAGAGCAGGCTCTGATAGGCCATGAAAACATCTCAAAAAGAAAAGGGCAGAGCAATGTCACATTGTAATGCAGCTCTTTGTGCCTGGAAAAGAGGGTTAATTAGCTGATTGCTCCACTCTTCATCTTCATTTCTTAAGGTGGAGGGAACATTGTACGAAGGGGACTAATTTATCTTCATGAGTTTTAAAATTAGCAAATAGCACCCAATCCTTGTTCAGTCTGGCACTGTTGCTGGGCCTGATGCTGGGGCAGGGCCCAATGAAAAAGGGAACAAAAACTCCTTGAAGATCTTCATTCAGTCTGAGGAAAAGGAGAGAGAGAGAGAGACAATATTTGAGAGGGGTTCACCATAGCAACTAGAGCTGTCCTTCATATCATTTCTCGTCACGAGAGAGCAGTGATGATTCTGGGTTAATGCTGCATGCAGGGACTTGTAAGGCACCTGTACTTCCTCAGCACCTATTAACCAAGTTCATTTTTCAAAGTATCCTTTAGTGCTTGGTGGCAGCAAATGGCAGAGAGGTTACCCAGATCAGCTCACTTTCAGATGAGGGTAACTCTTGGAAGGCTTCGAGGGTCAGTCAAGTTCAGAGCTGTTTGACAGGGAAATTGTATCACTGCCTAATGACAAGCAAGGTGAGGATTTTACACTAGATTAGATGTGGTTTCATGTCCTTTACAAAAACTGTGAAAACTATGGTGTTAGCTGTTAGGGGTAGGGAATACAGCTATGCTCATGTTGTAAAGCGTGTCAAACTAATGTAGTAGTTCAGGAATTATTTCTTCTTTATATAAACAAGGAGATCTAAATTAATCCTTTCCTATTTGGGAACTTCATACCTTGTTATGTTCTTATATTATGATCTAAGTTAAGTGTTAGGTCCTAGTGTTTGTATTTATTGAAGTTATCTATTTAAGGGATTAAAGTATACAGTCTTCTTAATTGTGCTTGCAGAAGTCAGTACAAATTGCACATTTAATTATTGTGTACTTAAAATCTGATAATCATAGAAAAT
>JANHGO010000075.1:9621512-9635039 GCA_024606505.1 Aquila spilogaster
GTAAGAACCTTGTAGGTGTCTCAATCAAACAGAGATCTTTTTGATGATGAATGCTGACAAAGTAATTCTCACACCACGGATTTTGTGTATTTTGAAATGTTCTCTACTGCCAAGAAAGTGTTCGGATTTTTAGAGCCAGGAATACATGAAAACTTCCATTATTCCCCATGCTGTATAGAAATTTCTTCTAACAAATAAATAAATCTGATGACTTCATCATCATGCTGCTCTCATTGAGCTTGATAGGAAAACCACCCATGACCTTGGTTTTTCCCCCTTGAATTTGTTGGATTGCCGGTGCTCTTAGGTTTCTCTGATTTGGCCATAACAGTGAAAAACAGAAGATACTAAATTAATCAGCTGCCCAGAGCTCAGGATTGACTATGTTGGGGGCTGAGGCCAGTGTATTGATAGAAATGTCACTGCCACAGGTAGGAGTAACCAAACCAGCTTTATGCTATTTTCACAGATCTAGTCATTAACATCAGCAATTGTGTAAACCTGCTTCTTGTGTGAAAGTGAAAAATCCTTCCCCAATATCTAGAATGTATGTAATGAAATATCCCATAATCTGGCTGAGAAAGAGACTTATCTGACTCCATGAATCTGTAGAGGTCACCTGGCAGAAGAGGGGTCTGTGCTTTCAGTGCCTCTGATCCAGAAACACATGCCGAGTTTCATGTAAACTCAGCTGGCTCAGAGCTATGAACTGATACCAATACCAAATATTTTTTCCCCTCTATCAGCTGCCGAGAAAGTAAAATTGCTTCTAATCAAAAGGACGGCCCTGCCTTTGCAATTGTTTGCTCAACTATTTTTCTGACTGGTCTGCTTGATGGGCAAATGTGCAAGGAGATGGAAAACTTAATCTTTCAACATGAAAGAATACCAATGCACTGTGAAGAACTGTTTCTAGCTCGCTTCTCTGGTATGGATTCACGTTGCTGCTTATTTCCTAAAACTGGCTACCAGGTTAGCTTCTAATGTGTTTGATGATGCATGTCACGGTATCTGGGAACGCCCAGCAACATGCCAGGGGCATTATAGGATTTACTAAAGCAAAGACTATTCTGCAACTAAATTAAATCATATATTAACAACACATCAAAGTTTTAGAAACTTTGTATTGCTCTGTTTTCGTTACCTGTATGCCTTGTTCAAAGTGCGCACACTATTTCTTTCCAAAGCAACTGAGCTAGTAAAATACACATTATTCAGTGTGCATCTTTTGGGACTATGTAATCAGCAATTAAAGAGAGAGAACCAAAGCATATTATACTTCATTTTGCTGACATCTTGCATAAAGCAACGTCAAAATATGGGGATATTTGGTAACCTTTTCTTGTGGGTATTTGGCACCTGGTTTTATGAATTAGTATACTTAGCAAGTCGTTTTTTCTCATATCTACTAAAAATAACAACATGAACTCTAAGAGGTTGTCAACGTATTACTTCCCAAGGGAGAATTTTGCTCTTCTCTCTCATTTATCTAGGCATGTGTAGAGGCTTTTGACCCATTTAGCATAGATAAATGACCCATGATGTGAAATTTCCCAACAGTTTAATAATGCATTTAACTCAAAGTGACACTTGCTTGCAGCTGCCTTAAAGCAGTTTCCAGGCTATATATGTCTCTTTGAAATGATGTATGACAAGTAGGAAAGCTTCCTTGATAGAACCCCAGATCCCATGGGTGAGTAACAAGAAAATCCTTTTTAGATTGCCAGCAGCAAATTTATACTTCGCAAGTCTTTATTTAATTTTATCTGTTTTTCAATATCATTTACGGTTATGACCATTAGTCTAAAGCTCACAGTAACTTCTATACAAATTATTTTTTCTTCACAGTAATGAATGGTAAAGGCTTTTATTGATTCCCCCCCCCTTTTTTTTTTTCCACAAAATACCAGAAATAAACCCCTTGTCTTACCACTGAAAATGTTTTTGTAATCCTTGTACTAACTTAGCTGTATCAAAATTCTATTACTTCTGAAACCCAGGTAGTGAAACAGAGAACTGCATTCTGTGTATGTTTAAGATCAGGAAACTTTCTTAAGAAAACTCCCTTACGTATCTGAAGACACAAGTCTGAATGATAGCTCTTAATTTTTGTGTGCATAGTTTTAAAGCAGTTGTTGATGAGTGTATGGAAAGATTTTTATTAAAGCTGCTTCTGGTATAGTGAGCAATTTCCCATGATACATGTCATATTATTAGCGAGAAAGATTTAAGAAAGCAAGAAATAAACATTTGACTTGAGGAGACAAACACTTCTAAGTAGACAATCAAATTTATTATTTAATAACATTTATTTCTAGTATTAAAATAGAAGTCAAATAACCAACGTTGGATCCTGTAGTGTCCTGAATGATTTAGCACAAATAAATGGTATAGGGTCCCCAAAGTCTACAAACAGAAAACCCAGTTTCAAATAATAATTAAAAAAAACAAAACAAAACAAAACCAGAAAAATAAACCAGAAAAAGAGTCCTGTCCACAAGGAAAAGTTAATGTGGGCAGAGGGAGAAGAGGAAAAAAAACCCCCGAGACAGCCACAAGCCAGATGATTAGAACAGAAACAGGGAGTTCACAGAATGTTTGTTACCTAGGTCTCTGATCATTTTTCATCTCTGTTGCTTCCTTTTGCCTCCAACTTCCTTCTGTCTTATGTGTGTTTCTCGGCCACAGTGACATTCCCCTTGCTTAGTTTCCCTTGCAGGATCCCGGACTCATCAAGGTCCAGGCTGTTTAGTGATACTTTTTGTTGGGTGTTCGTACAGCATGCAGGAGAATTCGACCCTGACCCACAATTTGTAATACAGATATGAAATAATTGGATTTGGGTAGTTTACTCCAGCTGCCCTAACTGAGCCTGGAAAATGATAGCAGAACAATATCCCAGAGAAGAGCTAGCTCCTGTGTGCAGCACAAAGGCTATTCTGCTGCTTGCTGCTCTCCTATTCATAGCAGTTTAAGCCTGTCTCCTCTGCTCCATTTCAGTGTAAAGTCAAAGAAGCTAGCTTAAATCACAGAGTGCTTTTGATCTAGATCTAAACATGGCTCATATTTGAGCTTTGCTGGCTACCATGCTGAGAGGCACGTGAAGCAGCCTACCTGAAGTTTATTCAGAGAGGATGGTGTGAGCATGGCTATGTTAGGCCTCTCACAATACCGGCAAAATAATTGGGTACAAACTGCCTGAGCTAACTTTACCTATCTAACCGAAGTTAGACATCTGTGCTCTTCAGTCCGGGGAAAGGGAATGGCATTCCAGAGAGGAATTCACTCACCCTAACGTTGCCCATCTGTGTTTGAATGAGAAGAACCAGATTTTGGACGGTCCTCTCTTTTATTCCTGACTACAAAAGAATCCTTCTGTTGTTAGAGCTGTAACTGTTAGCCAACGTGACCAACACGACCTAGCAAAACCGGGAATTCCTCCCTAAAACAAATGAACTCTAAAGGGCAAAGAAACCCCATCCCACTGATGATGCAGCTTATTTTATTCAGGGAACAAGATAGCGTTTAGAAGTCTTATTGCCAAAAAACCCTTCATTTGTTGACACGAAATACGTGTTGACTGGAACAGACTTGCAGAGACTAATTCTTTCCAGCCTAGACAAGGTCAACGTCACCATTAAAAGCACTAGTTGCCAGCTCCCTGTGCTTGACTGGCCAGTGGAAGTTGACTGCATCGTGCCTCACCTTTGATACAGAGCGATTCTTCCTAGTTGGGGATGAGAACAGCTTTTACAGTGTAAGCTTGGATAAGCCTGCTAAAAGGGTGAAGCTGCCGACTACCCTGTAAAAGATAAGCACAAGAAACAGCAGAAGTGAGGCAGGGAGCCTATATCAAAGTTAATGAAGAAGGCACAAGGTCTAAGGAAAGGAGGAAATTCTTCTAGGAGTTTGGGTTAGTATGAACTTGGAAAGATCAATTTGCTGCTGAACCATTTGAACTGAGCGACAGAGTTCATTTTGAGAAAGACATACAAACCAAAGCTTGCACAGCTAGTGCCTCAGATCAGAGTGACCTGATGAGCTGTACTCTGCGAGAGTGTAGCTCTGAAGCTGCAATACACTTAGAGCTTCAGTAGCAGGAAGCAATCTCATTTTGTAACATGTCTGCTTTTGGGAATGCTTGTTTAGAAATTTCCTTCACAGATGAATTAATTAGAAATAGCTTATTTACTAGGAAAGGAGACAGATGCCAATTCATCTTCTTTTTTGAAATATAAAGAAAATAAATGATATATACACTTTAGCTTCCTCTTCGTAACTCCAGATACTGGATTTATAAATACGAATGCATTTGAAAGACATTATTACAACATTTCTCACTAATAATATCTGGCTTTAAATATTTGTGCCTACGCACTTCCCCAAAATAAATAAAATCAACCCTCCCAAAGAATATTTTTTGCAAGCTGCTTCTCTAAAGTGCAAGTTTATTTGATTTAAGCTTCTTCACCAGTCATTGTTAATGAATAATTATTCAGTATTTCAAACTGAAACAGATAGCTTCAATTAGTATGATTAATGCTGATATACAACCTCATTTGCATAATTACAAAATATAATAAAATAAATTCCAAATACGAATCTTTGTTATTTGTGTTACCAAAGGCCTGAAAAAAGACATTATGTTTCCAAATCATCACAAGACACGGTTATAATACTCTGTGACTAAAATTGAAAGGTAGAATTATTTTTCATCACCATGCATTAGAAGGCTTTGGCAAAATAAAAATTCTATCTCTGAGACAGATAGAATTAATCTACTAAAAGTATATATCTGCTGAAACAGATATTCTTTCCCTACTTTTAAATATTTGGAGCTGGTTTGAAAATTAACTAAGATTCTTCATGGAAACAGCATTTGGCCTTTTAGAATGTATGGAGTATTTTTTACTTCTTAAAAGCTTTAACGAGCCTTGTTTCTTTTGCAAGTTTTTGAGTCCTTTTTACTGCTCTGAGGAGAAGGCTCACTTTCCATTCTGCATGTCACTTATTTCAATGCTCTAATGAAGGCACAGTAGGCTCAAGAATGCAGTCCTTGGTACGGTTTACATTTAATAGTCAGTTTCCTTTTTCTGAATTTATTGTTTTGATTTCAGCTAAACTGATGTGACATCAGAGTGATTACTACTGGAAGTAGCTTCCTGCATCTTGAATTGTAGGAGCTGCATTGAAAACAGGTGGTAATACTCGTACCTCCAAATAAATGAGAGGTAACAGTTAGGTTTCATCAAGACTGTCAGGAGAAAAAGGTTGAGGAAATACTGTCTGGAGGATCAGAGCATCAAGGAAATTCCATGTTCCTGAGGCTGCTTATTTGGTTTTTACTCAGGCAGTTCCTGAAATCAATACAGTCATTTAGCCAGTAATTAGCCAATAATTTTTCTAAGGAAGTAGGAGAAGGAACCTCAAATGGGAGGGGGAACATAAGTGAGCAAATGAAGTAATGGCCATAGCAAGAGAGAGCAAAAGCAAGCACAGTTCTGAGAAGGCTTGAAAACGTGTAGCTAGATAATAAATGTAAGCAGAATGCAGCTGATTTGTTCCTACCTTGGAAAATGACTAATGTCCTTTTACTCTTGTGTGGTGGGTTGACCCTGGCTGGACACCAGGTGCCCACAAAGCCGCTCTATCACGTCCCTCCTCAGCTGGACAGGGGAGAGAAAATGTAATGACAGGCTTGTGGGTCGAGATAAGGACAGGAAGAGATCACTTGCCAATTACCATGACGGGCAAAACAGACTTGACTTGGGGAAATTAGTTTCATTCATTACCAATCAAATCAGAGTAGGATAATGAGAAATAAATCCAAATCTTAAAACATCTTCCCCCCACCCCTCCCTTCTTCCCAGGCTTAACTTTACTCCTAATTTCTCTACCTCCTCCCCGCCAGCGGCACAGGGGGACGGGGAATGGGGGTTGGGGTCAGTTCATCACATGTTGTCTCTGCCGCTCCTTCCTCCTCAGGGGGAGGACTCCTCACTCTTCCCCTGCTCCAGTGTGGGGTCCCTCCCACGGGAGGCAGTCCTCCATGAACTTCTCCAATGTGGGTCCTCCCCACGGGCTGCAATTCTTCACAAACTGCTCCGGTGTGGGTCTCTTCCCTGGGCTGCAGTCCTTCAGGCACAGACTGCTCCAGCGTGGGTCCCCTGCGGGGTCACAAGTCTTGCCAGCAAACCTGCTCCAGCGTGGGCTCCCCTCTCTCTCCACGGGGCCACAGGTCTGCCAGGAGCCTGCTCCAGCGCAGGCTTCGCGTGGGGTCACAGCCTCCTTCGGGCCTCCACCTGCTCTGGCGTGGGGTCCTCCCTGGGCTGCAGGTGGAGATCTGCTCCACCGTGGACCTCCCTGGGCTGAAGGGGGACAGCCTGCCTCACCAGGGTCTTCCCCACGGGCTGCAGGGGATTCTCTGCTCCGGCGCCTGGAGCACCTCCTCCCCTCCTTCTGCACTGACCTGAGGGTCTGCAGGGTTGTTTCTCTCACATCTTCTCACTCCTCTCTCTGGCTGCAATTTCTGCTGCACAGCAACTTTTTTTTCCTTTCTTAAATACGTTATCCCAGAGGCGCTACCATCATCACCGGTGGGCTCAGCCTTGGCCAGCAGCGGGTCCGTCTTAGAGCCAGTTGGCATTGGCTCTGTTGGACATAAGGGAAGCTTCTGGCAGCTTCTCACAAAAGCCACCCCTGTAGCCCCCCAGCTACCAAAACCTTGCCACACAAACCCAATACACTTTGCTCTGGTGTAAATCAGATAATAGGGTATCTGCTGTATTTCTTTCTGTAGATGAAGTGACATCTCCAGGCTGTCAATTTGCACTTCCAGTAGCATTTAAAGATATAGCATTATTTTGATTTGCCAACATCTGTAGCTCCATAGAGCCACTCTTCTGCAATAAGGAATGTTTGATTCTTCCAAGCTATTATGTCTGAATTAATTAGCTTAAATGTTTTGGTAGTTAACATATTGAAGAATTCACAGAGGCAAATTGTGTCAGTCCCTGCATGTACATATGTGACCTTGCATAGGGAGAGAGGGACTCTGCCTTTGTATTACACTGTTTGGCAGGGCTTATACACAGTCCTAATCATTGCACCTAGAGAGTAAGGGATTATTCAAGGCTAGTTTAAACTGAAGCACATGACAAACAAAGTAGGATCATACACAGTCTGGTGGATATGGTTCCATATGCTATTTAGAAAAGAAGATATGCAAGGATATATAAGATACAGCTAACAATTGCAGTGGGAGGGGAGAGAGTGAAAGTAAGTTGAAATGTGTTTAAATCTGCCTTGCAGTTGGAATACTTTCTCTTCCAAAAAGTGAAATTAGCGTAGTGGATGCCCACAAGTGCTCAGGACAGTGGATTCATATCCTGGCAGAGTGCGTGCTTCCTGATACCTGTCTTTCATGAAGATAAATTATTAAGCAGGGACTCGGTATGAATCCTCAATCTCCAGCAATTTTTCCCCCTTTGAAGTAGATACAACCAGCACCCAATATTCTAATGAGTCTTATTTGTAACATCTGATTAGCACTTTTATGGGTGGCTGATTGTGACAGGGTAGGTGCAAGCACTGTGAAGCGATTTGTATCAAGGCTTTCATTAAAAAGGTGAAACTTGCACAGACTTTTTGGTGGTGAGACAGATGAACGCATATGAGATGGGGTCCTACAAATGCCATATTGGCTCAGAGCAGGTTAACAAGGGCCAATTAACCCTGTCTTACTACAGGCATCAAGTCTAGTGAGAGTTTATCTCAGCTGCCTGCTGAAAAGGAGGACAAAGAAAAAAATCTCCACGGTAGCTGGGGACTGGAAACAGCTGGATGGTTATGTGAGCCTCCCATCAGATGGCTGAGCTCAGGGGAGATAGGCTAAATAACTATTAAGTAGAAAATAGGCCTTGGGACTAGTCCTTCAAAACTATTTGCTGGATGACTGTATTTTTTATTCTTTTGTTTGTTTGTTTGATTCTTATTTTTGAACTCTGTTTGCTCAGAGGAAGTGGAACGAGAGAGTGTCTGAGGAGGAAGGCTAGGATACCCTTGTGCTGGACGGTGAGATCTGTGGTCACTGGAGCCTCTGAGGGAGGGGACTGGAGTGGGCTCCACTGGGAAGAAACACAAAAGCAGATTGTGTCACATAGCTCCTTTCATGTCAATCTTCCCATAAACATCTGGAGTAGAATAACATTCACGGTACTATTGATTTTCAAATTACAATGCCTTTTTAAGAAAAAGTAATGTTTAAGAAAAACCGAACCTCCCCAAAATGGGAATCAGAAAATTATGTTCTTTGAATGGCTTAAAAGCTGACTAAGCTGAGCTTTGAAATTTCAGTTTTCAGCTCTTAAATATATCTATAACTGTTCAGTATAGGGGATGTAAGAGATCTTGAACTGATTTAAAAAGTAACAGCAACAAAAAGCTCCAAAGTAAAAGAACAGTATCTTTCTCTATATGGAGATATTTCATCCAAGTCTGTTGACATAAAGCTTGCAGACTGTTCACCAGTGATTATGAGATTAAAAACCATTACTAAACACAGGCTGAAAAATAGTAGCTACCTATATACCTCATCTTTGGTGGAAAAATGAGTGTGATTGTGATGAATGTGTATGGGTTTCTAAAACAAAATAACTTGTATATAATGATAATGCTAGGATGAAGCTAAGGATGAGCCACATGCCCTTTTTTTCTCTCTACTGAATGCTGCTAATAAGTTGAATTCAGTGCTGACAGAAGGAGGGATGGGAATAGATTATAATGTGAAAAAATGTGAATGAAAACAGGGAAAACAATTTTAAAAGCATTTTGGATCCATATTGGTTTATTGTCAGATCTGACCAGTCCTTCAGGTCACCTACAAAAGGCAGTATGTGCTGTGAGAGCTACAGCACAGCCCTTTCTGTGTTCTGGTAATGGAGTCCTAAGGACTTTGCTAGCGGACTCAGCAATTCTGTAATTGAGCTGTGGGTCACACTGCATTGCTCACTGGATTGATACACCAGCTTCTGACCTGCATTTACTGGCAATGGTCACATCCTGAATCCTAGTTCAGTGGCTACCTCTCTATGGAGAGAAAGTGTGGAGATTACTTGCATCAAGGCCATGAGGCAGGAGGTAAGCGTTATTTCACCTTTCATTTGGTACTTGTTGTGTTGTGGGATTCCATTAAGTTTCCACTGATTGTCTTCCATGAAAAGTAAGCGCTTCTGTTGAAGCTAAGAGCCTGTCTATGTAAAATCCTCTTTTGTATTGTATACTTGATAAGTATTATATTTTCTTGAAAAAAAACCCCAGAAGATATAAAAAAGTCACTTAGTTTCTCTTGTGCTTGTAAAGCTTAATCATATGAATGCCAGTGACCTGATATTTAAACTACAATATTTTAAAGAAAACCGTACAGCATAAGCAATTTGAAGGAGAGAAACTCAGTTCATTATAGTTGAGATGATATTCTAAATCTTCCAAGTTCAAAGTGATCTGCAGACCTCACTGCACTATTTACTGTCATCCCAAAACTGTGAATGCAAGCACAGGTAGCTGTTCCAGTGAAATCTATAATATAAATGCCAGAATATCACCTTTTAGAGGCAGAATGTCAAACGCCATTAAAGCAGGCCAGTTTCTAGTCTTTTTTTTTTTTTTTTTTTTTTTAAAGTATGTTTATTTAGCACAGGTATTTTGAGCCTGAGCAGGTCCAAAAGGTATGGAGAGCTCCTAACTGGGCATTTGCCTACAAAAGAGATTAACTAAACTAAATGTAGATTGAGCCTTTGAGATTAAATTGCAAATACGGAGATCAAATCTCCACAGGCAATTTAAAATCTACCAATTATTTAAAGGGTTTAATTAGGTGCAGATCTTTCTGTAGGCTGATTTAGAAGGACATAACCTAACATTTGTAGCCAATAAAATGTAAGAAATAAAAGACTACTTTTTTCATTTATTTCTACCATAAAATGTA
The DNA here is from genome assembly GCA_024606505.1 of Aquila spilogaster. Classification (NCBI taxonomy): domain Eukaryota; kingdom Metazoa; phylum Chordata; class Aves; order Accipitriformes; family Accipitridae; genus Aquila; species Aquila spilogaster. The sequence goes on from JANHGO010000075.1 coordinate 9,631,498, forward strand.
TGCTGTAAACTATGAGGAACATCTGAAGATATTTCACAAGTAGCACCATCTGTCTTCTTGGCAGACTATGCAGGCAGTGTGGGTGGCTTAGTTACTTGCTTATGAATCTATAGCATCACTTGCTTAGTCTGCTGGATGGGGCTGCCCCTTCCTTGTTTGGCATGATTTCAACATCTCAGTTTTGGTTCCATAAAACAATTCTCTTTTTTTATGTGGCTGCTCTGTGCACCTGTATAAACTAGCTGGCAATTTGCTTAGAGTATGCTTACCTATAAAAGTAAGTCTCTTGGGCCTCATAAAGAGAATACTTCTTGCATGTGTATATTTTTCTATGTAAATCTCTGCAAGCTTTGAAAGTTTATTCACTTATGCCACTTTCTAAGTATATCAGGATTATAACAGGCACCAGTACCGTTAAGTGTTTCTTTTCCTTTCGTCCTGTGGAGAAAGTTCTCCCTGAAAATGTCCGCACGTTTGATATTAAGCTCTAATCCAGAACACTTTTTTCATTATTAAGTTACCAAATATTTAATCAGTCCAAAAATTCAAGACAGGCTCAACACCACTGACTGCAGTAATGTATGTATATAGCAGAAAGATTTGTGCCTGAGACATCCATCATTCAGTAAGCGTTTGAGGAAAAGAATTAAAGCAAAGAAATACTGTATGTCTTAGCAAGAAATGAATGCTGTAAGAGATGTATTCTTACTAAATAAGTTCAGTTATTAGTCAAACTACGGAATTCTCAGTGTATCTTCTTGCTCTTGCATGTTGTTTCTGTATAGTATTGTGGTCGCTTGGTAACAAAGTTTTAAGGTTTTTATCTTGGCTTTAAAAAACAGCCCAAAACAGGTGAGACAGCATTATCTGTATATTGATCTGCATATTGAGAAGAGTATAAAAGATCTGATGGCACCATTTTACAGACAAAGTACAAATAAGTATTTTCAGGCTGGCTGCCTTTTTCTACTGAATATCAGAAAACAGTAAACAAGGTAGAGCAGAATTACAATGTTTCATAAAAAGAGCTCCATTTCAGCTGCCTTCCATGTTAGGTGGTAGCACACGCTATACTCTCAAGAGTACAGAAAACCTAGCAGTTCCTCCACTGCAAGGATTAGAGATACCGGGTTAAAGAAAATACATGAATTTACTATTTCTTGAAAGGACACCAATTGCAGTTAGTAACAAGTAAACTGACAGGGGGGTGTAATCTTCAATGTTACACAGATATGTGCCAGTAGGAGCTAGTTACTACCCCAAAGTCTCATACTACCTAACAATAGAGAACTTCTCCATATATTAGGAAATCTCTATTTTATTTCTTGCTCATAATGTGAGGTCACTTTCCTGCCTCTTTTTAAAGGAGGGGCAGCTTTTTGATAACTAGGTGACATTTTTCATGTGACCTAGTGAACTTGTGTACCATGTACATGTGCAAGAGTCTCAGATGCTATTGTGGTAAGGCCAGTTAATGTTACTTAATTTCTATGTCCTAATGTTTAGGGCATTTGTTTTTCTCTACACACACATTATTAGTCTCTCACCTTGTGTCTTCTAATATGAAAGAAAAGACTTCTGTTGGCTGCAGTGAGTTTTAAAATGTATTTAGAGTACCTTTGTGTGCACTTTTGCATATTGGAGTACAATCTCTGTCATGACTGATGAGATTCCAAAGTTGAAAGTTTGTGTGTATTACTTCTAGTTTCAGGACAAAACACTTCTGAAGCTTCAGCGCTTACCTGCAGAACAAAAGAGGGAAAACAGCTATTTGTTTCTATATGTGTCAATATATTCAGCTAGATAGAAATAGTGCTAAAAGTTACATGCTACTGTAGCAGAAACTTGCTTTATGGCACATGCTGTCTTTCTCTATGTTAAACTAACAAAGCAGACCAAAGAAGTTTTATTCCTTGCCCACTTATTGTCGCTGAGGTTTTTTGTATTTTTTTTTTTTTTAAATAGAAAAGAAGTTGAGTTTTGCAACAACAGCTGGTTGCCTTTACAAATAAATTACTCCTAAGGTAAGAACAGAATTTATTCTTTTCTCAGGAGTGCTTTTCAGTCCTAGTAAATACTCATCAAGAATCTTCTCAATGACAAGACTGTTGTAATGATATCTCTCTGTCAAATAGAACCAGATTCAAGTTCCCAGCTGCACCCTAAAGGAAGGCAGATTGAATAAAATCCTCCTCAGATGCCTGGATTACCCACATTGATAATAAGATGATCACCTCAGTAGATAAATTATACTATTCTCCTAGTCATCCAAGCGCTATCGTGTTATTGTCACTTCACCGAGATATGTAACTCTATCGGGATATAAATGACAATTCAGATGGCAATGACATGTCCTCTACTATCAGCTACTCCAGATATTATTCCTTTATTCAGTCAAGCAGAGTTTCTCCTCCACTGGCTAATGCCTGCCCAATCTTGGATTCAGCAGTAGTGTAACATTCAGACTCTGCTTTCCAGATACTTCCCCCTGTGAAGGAATTGGCAGAGAATGGGCATAGAATTGGCTCCACACCACTGCTTACTAATGATCAGAATAGCTGGCCAGGCATGAAGAGGAATGTCAGCTGCAATCATTTATTTCCTTCCCTGGAGCGGGAGAGGAGCAGTGCAGGCCTGGAGGAGTGTGGCTTGGAGATGCAATGTCTCCCTAGGCTTCTTGAGGAACAGGGCAGCTTCCTGAGCACCCCTTGCTTGGGGCTGTGCCTGAAGGCACAGTCTAGCATTATCTGAATTGCAGACACTTTGAGTTGCTACTTTATATGCAACATTGACATTCCTTTCATTGCACATACAGCGTTCATCAGGCATTTGAATCTGGGTAATGAGAAGAATGCATAATCCAATTGCAGCTCTTCATTTTATTTCCTCTCATGGCTGACACATTGTTCCAGTTATTCCCAAAGATTATCTGATTAGCACCACAGCTCTGCTTTTCAGGGGAGGAACCTAGCAGGAACAGGCAGTTGAAAGAATACCACCTTTTTTTTTTTTTTAATGCTGCCTTTAACAGAAATGACTAAATATTTGTCATTTCAGAATGGCTGGAAACTGGTATGCCACTTACCTCACTAACCATTTCACTTGAAATTAAAATGATAATTAAAAATGGAGGGGGTATGTCCTAAACCAAGTTCCTGCTACTCTAAGGATTGGTTTTAATTTACTGGAAACTTACCCTGACACCAGCATCTGCTGGTTTTTTTAAGTTTGTCCTGACAGAGTTAAAACACCAGCTTTCATTTCAACTTAACTTTATGCTTTCGGTGTAATTAAAAAAGGTGAATTATTCCATCTTGATGTTGCACAGTCTTACTACCCCTCACTGAGGATATGTATATAGTAAGGGGCCTTTTGGTGTAAAGTATCAAAAAATGGCCAAGTGCTACATTCACACCAAGGCAGGTATTTATTGGCTACTGTAAATGGCTTGTAAAACATATGGAATGAATCGGGAGTCATTTAGGGGAAGCTCACATCCCTCCTACTTAAGACTTTGTGAAAACATAAGCGGTACTTTCTCA